>ML782251.1:710916-733967 GCA_009831015.1 Picea engelmannii
TTCCCCCATTCATCTCAACAGTTTAACAACCGCCCAGAATAGGTAGCGCTCCCTCAAAAGGGCTATCAGAGTGTTGTAGCGCTCCCTGGTAGGCTTTAGGGGGCGCTGGCACCCTCAAAATCTATAACGCTCCTTCAAAAGGGCCTGGAAGCGTTATAACGCTCCCTGGTAGTGTATGAGAAGCGTCGACACTCCGGGATAGTGTAAGGGGGAGCGCTCCTCTCCAAAACTCAGTTTTTGAGGTGCTTTCATATGGCAAAAGGTTGTTTGACTTCAGTAGATCAGTTCTCCTCCTTCAAATCAGTCATGTGAGATGTTATAAGTGTCTCCTTAGTGTCGTTATCATGACGGTATGTCTGAACATCCTTTGTGACACTAGTGACCAACTTGCGACACTTGCGAAAGTTGATGCGACACTTACGACAATTGAGAGGGATAATGCGACACTCATCCAGCTGAGCAATTTTGACGTGTAACACATTCTCTTCTAAAGTGGTCACCTGCTGAATAATTCATAGGTGGTGGAAACCGCTTGTTGTCGGTTAACACTTCCACTTATACTGTCCTTCCACTATACTGGATCAACAGTTGATAATTCATCCAAAGTGATCTTCAGATTGGACAAATCGTATCCACTTCGAAACTTTGGCATTCGAGACTTTGGGACTTAGGGAATATGCTGGTGGTAAAACTTTCAGAGTGACGTCACTTACTTATGTCACTTGATGATGTGTCATGAGCCTAATATCTGCCACGTGTCACTCAGATTTGTGATTTTCACGTACCTGAAATGTCGAATCAACTTGACACTTGTCATTTTTTATTGTGCCAAGTGTCCTTCCTGACGTGCATCGTCATTCAATTCAGGAATTTGGGTATTTTGACTTTTCAAGTCACCAATTCTTCTGAAGTGAGAGCCCTCGAACAATAAACTCCTTGCAACTTTTATACCTGAAATAAATGTTGTTTGTCGATCATGTTCTCAGATCGATGACTCGATATTTCTGTGATGCTTCTTTTCTAGCTTATCTTGTCCTTCCACTTCAAATTGATCTGACGACTTTCATTTACTTTGGCTCTACAACTCTCCGTATTTCAGGCTTTTCAAGTCTCAAACTGGAAAATCCTTGAAGTGATTTTCTCTGTAGTTGAGGATCATGTGCCACCTGTTAGTCTTGACGATGGACGGTCCCTTCTTACTTCGGGACTTTGGGACTTTGACAAGTCCACTCTCCTATGCTCATCCAAAGTCTTAACCTTCATGCATTTATTTCTGGATCTAACGACTGTTGATCCTCAGTGCTCAGATCCAACGTATCAGATCTATACTTCTCCTCTGCACTTCCTCTAGTCATGGGATGTTGATCTAATGATCATCGTGTATTTGGGATTGGTGATCCAACGACCACTATTGTTCTTCCTCCTAATATTTCTAATATATCTGACTTAGAAGGTTTTATAAGTGTTCAAAGCTTTCTACCTTTGCTCCTCTTGTGCGCCCTTCTCTTGGACCTCGACTACACTTCTAGAAAGCGCAAAGCGCTATCTCTTTTTTAGCTTTGATCTCTGCATATTGTTCACTCCTCCTCCTGAGCTTACGCTTCTTTTAGAGCTTTTATATCTGCATACTCATGCTATTCCTCTTGAGATTTTATTTTCATACTTTTTTCTTCTTCTCCTAAACTTATGTTTCCATGTTTTCTATCATTGATACTTTCCTCATTGCTACTTTTATTGCATATAAACATACCATCGTTGTTGTTGTTCTTGCCATCAATGACAAGCACACTCTGCCTATGAACATGGCAATAGTATCCATGTAACCTTTGCATGGAGGACCATCCGAATCACCTATGCCCTCAACTTGCAGAGGCCCGAAAGTTATTGGTGCAGCAACAACCTGTTGAGTTAACGAACTCATTTACACATGGGAAAATATGACTCAAGCCTCTTCAAGGATGGATGGGAGAAATCAAGGACCCCCCGCATCTTCTATTAATCCCTTGGTCGTGAATGTTTATATGAGTAAAGGTGAAGCTTATATAGCAACCAGGGCACATGATTATGGGTTGCCGGAATCTACCAAAAAGGGTAAAGAAGCCACAAACCCACCTGTTCCTCTCCAGATTGAGACGTAAATGGGTGGAACAATGACACACATCTTGAAAGGGGATTTCAAGAAATATTCTCATAATCTAAATGCAAGGGCCACCCAAAACTATTCTGTGGTGGAGGATTTTTCACAAACCCCTTGCGTGATGTCTACTTTTGAGGTCCTCCAAAGTTGCCCTTCATAGAGAAATGATTTATTATACGCTTTGGGATATGTCAAGACTTGTAATTTGGGAATGATCGTGCTTGATACGACCGACTTGAAACCTCGTCTCCCTTACCACGTTGCATTTCAGATAGTAGTGGCTCACCCCAAAAAATCTTTTACTCAGAATATCTTTTGTATGGTGTTTAATGACGGTGCCTTGACCTACGTGATGTTGTTCATGTGTTGGAAGGCCATTGGCCAACCCGTTTTTTCTTTGTCACCTACTCTTCTTACTGCTTTCGACAGTCGTTCTTTTAGACCACATGGAGTCATTCCTTCTTTGCCTGTGAATTTAGAAGGAAATAACATGTGCGTCGAAGTTAAAGTGGTCGATGAACCTCTTGACTACAACATTTTGTTAGGAAGGAGTTGGACCTATGCAATGCATGTAGTGGTTTCCACAGTTTTTCGAGTCTTGTTGTTTCCACACGAGGCCCAAATTGTAACCATTGATCAATTGTCCTTCTCCCGGCCTGAACCTTCATTGGGGGCATCCACGGTCCTGACGATTGATAACCCTCAGCCCAACATTGTCAACATGGGGGTTATTTTTTTCCCACCTTTTATGAGTACTTTCGATTACCTGTCTCCTTGTGGTGATGTCAAGTTTATATCGATTTCCCCCAACCACCATGGGGATGAAATTTTTCAAGTGTCGTTGTTTCGAAGGACTTACTTTCACGATCCATGGACTCTTCCTTCCCCTTCAGCCTCAATGGAAGGGACAGGGAATCCTGGCATGGCCATGCCATTCTCTAGGATAGAAATTGCCTACATTATTTTCCAGTAATCTTAGGTCGACCCAGATTTGACTCCCGCACAAGAGTTAGATCCAGTTCTTGAGTCTATTGGGGTTGAAGGTTCCCTCACCACTACAGACTCTTTAGAATTGGTCTTTCCCTCTGATGAGGAAATTATAGAGGCATTGACTGGTGCATAAAGACACTGGGATGATCTCTATTATAGATCATAATTCCTACAGGAGTTAAGAAGAATAGAGGCAGGTGAATTCATGTTGACTATGACTAAAGACAGGTCTTGCCTATCAATCATCTAGCTACGCATGCATTTTATGTCGAGGTTAATATGGAAATTATCGTTGAAACGATATCTATAGATATCTCCAGAACCCTTGGTGTCATGGAGAATGTTTTCTCTAGAGCAGATTGCTCCCCCGAAGAGAATTGAATCTACACAAATTTATTTAAGGAATTTTGCAATGTTTTTTCCTAGTCTTACAAGGAAATGCTAGTGATTGATCCAAGAATCGTCGAAGATGAGATAATGACTTATCTTGATGCCAAGTTGATCCGACAAAATCTTATTATGAGTATATAAACTTCTTAAATCTGGTTTCATCTATCTCGTACAGTTGACGCAATGGATGTCAAATCCCCTTTTGGTTAACAAAAAAAAGTGTACGATTTCTGTGCGCATGGACTACTTTAGTGACTTGAATAAGGCATTTCCAAAGGATAATTTCCCCAACCCATTCATTGATCAGATTATCAATGAATGTGCATGTTGTGAGGTATTTTATTTCATGGATGGTTTTTCGGGATATAACCAGATTTAGATCAAACATGAATACCAACATAACACAACTAGGATACATTTGCTTATCGTAAGATGTCTTTTGGCTTGAAGAATGTTGGAGCCACTTTTCAGCGGGCCATGTATTTTTCCTTCCATGATATTATACATATATTCTAGGCTTATCTCAATGATCTATCATCATGACCTCGTAAGAGACATGATCATCCCACACACCTCCAATTAATTTTCAAACGATGTCGCTACTATCAGATTCGCTTGAATCCTAACAAATGTAGTTTTTGCGTGACGTCGAGTGATCTTTTAGGTTTCATAATTTCTACAACAAGGATCATGGTTGATCCTCTAAAGGTTGAGGAAATAGTTCATTTTCCTCCCCTATGCATAGTCCCCCAACTTCAAAGCTTACATGGGAAAGCGAACTTTCTTTGACGTTTTATTACAAACTATGCCGAGATCAATAAAGGGTTCATGAGTTTATTGAAAAATGGATTCCCTTTCTATTGGGACGAAGCCGCTCAATACTCTTTAGAAGCATTGAAACGTGCCCTCACGTCTTCCCCTCTACTCCAACCTCCCAATTATAATAAATATTTATTATTTTACTTGGCTGTTGCAGATTCGACCGTCAACATGGTATTGGTTCGAGAGGACAATCTACTCGAAGAGCATGTGATTTATTACCTGAGATGAGCCCTGGTTGGGCCAGAACTCAACTATTCCCATGTTGAGAAGCTTTCATTGGCAGTAATTCATTATTTCCAATGGTTTCTTCATTATATTATGCTTTGCAAGACCACCATCATTGCTATAATATCCCCAAGGACGAGCCCTGCTGTAAACATGTTTATGAATCGTAAATCATGTTTTGTAGGTTGGTGATTTGAGTATTGATAAGATGGAACACTTATGTGTTTATTAGGTTAGAGAGCCTAAGTCTTAAAGGCCAGGAGCATGTTTTTGTACATGTAATATGTAGAACATTAATAATATATAAACATCACTGTGTGTTGACCGATCATGAAGAAAGAGTGATGGGGGACTAAGCTTCCACATAATGGGTAAGGGAGAGGGGGTTTAAAGATTGGAAGAGGGGATAATATTGAGGGCTTAAGTCCTTGAATAATATTTTTTTATTATTCCAAAGATACGTGAAAAACATGTTATTTTTATCCTAAGTCCTGGGAGGGGCAACGCATGCATCTCCAACATGTGAAAAAAGGGAACGCATACTTGATGGAGTGCATGCATCTTCATGGGCGACATGTGTCGGCCCAAGAACATGCAATTTAACCTAATAATTGAGTCAGGATGGGGGTTCATCCTCCATTCTATCGTGGGTTGTCTAAACCATTGGGAGTCCATGAATGACCTCTGCTTAATTTTCCTGTCACGCAATCCTAAAAACCAGAACCAAAAGTCGACTGCTCTATTCTTGTGAATTATGTGGCCTCTGTATTCATCCTTTGAAATGTTCCCGCATGCACCTAATACCCAAAATTCATCACCTGATTCATTCTATGAACCTTCCATACTCCGCTCGAGTTCATTGGAATCCTTCCCAAGAACCGTTTTGTCTCTACACTGGACCTCTGCATAGCCAAGCACCTCTGAAGCCAAACTGTGTCTTCTATGAAAATTGAGAAATTGTCTATGTCGTGTGTGTTATAACTGTGGGTTTTTGTGGCCATGTAGTCCCTTGGATGAGTGTGATTGGCTACTATCATTTGTTCCTTGTTGAGCCTTGTTGTCCTCCTTGTGTTGGAACATAACTGAAGAAGCCGGTTGTCAGGCCTGTGTGTAACACTCTCTCTAGGTGAGAGAGTTGGTTGTGGTTGAAGAAGCAGGTTGGCAGGCCTGTCAGTGACTCTGTCTAGGTTAGAGACTACGTGAAGGAATTTGTTAGTGACCGGAACTCAGACACCTAAGGTTCCACAATGAGTGCCAGCCGTTGGATGTTGGGTAGACGTGGATGGTTGATCCACCCTACTTTCTGAGTTCGTTAGTTAGCAATTCAAGAATTTTGTTGTGAAGTGCTTTGAAACCTCCTGAAATGTGAAGTTGTGAAGCACCCTTTTTTCTAAGAGAGTGGTCACAACCCACGATCATGTGGGTTGGGGATTAAGAGATAAGGGGATAGAGCCTGAAGGATTGTTACATAGTTGAATAGAGCTAAAACAATTCATTAAATATGAACATTTTCTTGATTTAGACTCAGTTTATGAATTCTGTGGGATTTGTTTTTATGGAATGATGGCCTGATGAATTCCAGTTGTCTGCAAATTGTGTTTGTAGAAGTTAAAGAGTGTCAGAACTAAATAGAGTTGGCACAGAGTGCGAGAATGGAGGAAGCACAAAATGATTCCAGTTCAAAGAATGAAGCAAAAGTAATGGATGTTCATTTGGGAGTTGAAGGGTCGAACTCCAATAGGCATGGAGAAGAGATAGATAAGGAAGGGCATATAATGAAGATCATTGAAAAATTGCAGAAAGATGCCCAAACTCACCAAACAGATAGCATAAATCCTAAGGAAATCTCAGGATAAATAAGGTGAATTTAACTTAAAGTTGATGAAGAGTATGGAGAGAATAGAAAAGAAATTGGACCAGGAGAGAGAGTCGAACAAAACAGAGAGTCACCCGACTTCTGAGGGAAGAAGATAAAGGAGTGTTGGTAAACACCATCATCACTCCCAAGGTCACTCCAAGAGGAGTGAACACAATATTTCAAGTCCATCTCCTACCAAAAATCACAAGAGATCTAGAGTGGATGAACTAAAAGGATAAATGAACAAGATTGAGCCTCCAACATTTGATGGAGAACACAAGAAGGAGGAATATGTTGAAGCATGGTTGCTCGGCATGAGTAAATATTTGCAACTGTAGAATTATTCCTCTCATGTAGAAGGAAGAATTGTAATGTATCAACTGAAGCGAAAGGCATCCATGTGGTGGGATCAACTTGTGCAGGTAAAACACATCATAGAGAAAGATATCACTTGGAAGGAATTCAAGAGGTATTTCATGAAGAAATACTTGACTAAAAGATACTATGATAGAAATATGAAAGAGTTCTTTGAACTCAAACTGGGAAGCATGATCATTGATGAATATGAATGAAGGTTTTTGGAATTACTAAAGTATGTTCCTTTCATCAAGGATGAGATTGTCAAGATTCAAAGGTATCTGAGTGGATTGCCACCTTCCATTGGGGACAAGATCCAATATGATGACCCAAAAACTATGGAAGAAACGATAAGAAGAGAAAAATGCTTATATGAGTAGAAAAGAGAGAAGCCTACTTTCCGGAAGGCTTGGAAAGACAATAAAAAATTCAAGATAGATCATAGGAAGAAGGGAACTAAGCCACCTTTTTTCAGAAACAGTCCTCAAGGACACAGATCTTTTAGAGAGCCCAGGAAGGCTGAAGGAGGTGGGAAAATGCCAAGATCACCACCTATGGAATGCTGGGGTTTTAAAGAAAACCATAGGTACAGATATTGACCTCAAAAAAATGATAAAGTGAGAGTTTTCCAAAATGTACAATAGGCTGAAACAGTGGAGTACATGGGCAATAGAATTCCAAGGATGTACGCATCCCTAGACAACAGGCAAGTTGAATATCAATCGCACACGGTTGAAGTGGAAGATATGATTAACAACCAACCATTTACTATTTTAATTGATTCAAGGTCTAGCCATAGTTATATATATCCTAGAGTGGTGGAAAGTTATCATTTGTCAAGAATAAAACATGAAAAGTCTTGGTTAGTGCAGATAGATACATGAACCAAGAGGAAGGTCACTGAGTTGGTTAAGTCCTGTCCTGTGGACATGAATGGATTGAGCACAAAGGTTGAATTGAATGTTATTCCTTTAGGTTCTTATGACTGTATAATTTGGATGGACTGGTTGGACCAACACCATGCCATCTTGGATTGTAGTAATAATGAATTCACTTGCCTGGATGAGGAAGGGAATCAAAGAACAATCCAAGAAATTCCCAGATCTATTATTATTAGAGAAATCTCAACAATGTAGCTGAAGAAGTGCTACAAGAAAGGATGTCAATTATTTGCAGCCCATGTGGAGGAAACACCTAAGGATAAGGTGTCAAGTATTAGAGATCATGCAGTACTAAAGGAGTTTGAGGATGTATTCCAGGAGGTACCAGGACTACCCCTGAAAAGAGATATTGACTTCTCTATAAACTTAATGCCGGGAGAAGCTCCAATGTCAAAAGATCCTTACATAATGAGTACGCCAAAGATGAAAGTGTTTCAATTGTAACTTGAAGATCTTCTGAAGAAGGGGTGTATATGCCCAAGTGCATCACCTTGGGGTGCCCTGGTCCTATTCATGAAGAAGAAGGATTGGATGTTGATATTGTGCATTGATTTCAGAAAGTTGAACAAAGTAACTGTGAAGAACAAATATCCTATTCCAAGGATTGATGACATCTTCAATCTGTTGAACGAAGTGAATATATTTTCGAAGATAGACCTCAGGTCAGGATATTTCCAGGTAAGGATAAAGGATCAAAACATCAGAAACACCCCCTTTAGAATAAGGTATGTTCATTACGAGTTCACAGTGGTGCCATTTGGACTGTTGAATGCACCCACTATTTTTATGTGCTTAATGAATGGTGTGTTGAGGGACTATCTAGACAAGTTTTTCATAGTCTTCCTTGATGAAATTATGGTTTATTACAAGTAGAAGGAAGAGCATGAGAAACATCTTAGGATGGTGTTATAGGTGCTACTAGAGCACCAACTGTATGCCAAGTTGAGAAAGTGCTCGTTTTATCAAGAGCAGGTCCATTACTTGGGGAATATTATTTCGAAGGAAGGGATAGTTGTAGATCCTGAGAAGATTGAGGCCATCAAAGAATGGTCAGTGCCAAAGAATGTGACATAATTTAGATCCTTTATGGCTCTAGTTGGTTATTAAAAAAGGTTTATTGCAGGGTTATCGAGGATAAGTCACCCTATCAGTTGCTTACAAAGTAAGGAGAAGACGTTTCAGTGGATAGAGGATTGTGAGAAAACCTTTCAAAGATTGAAGCAATTGTTAACCAGTGCTCCAATCCTAAGGATCACATATCCAAATGAATATTTTTTGGTGTGCACAGATGCATGCAAAGGAGGATTGGGAGGAGTCCTTAGTTAGAATTGATTCATAATCTGTTATGAATCCATAAAGTTGAAAGAACATGAAAGGAAGTATGCAACTCATGATTTGGAGTTGGAATACATAGTACATGCTCTAAAGAAATGGATGAATTACCTCATGGGAAGGAGGTTCAAACTAATATTATACCATAATGGTCTAAAGTACTTGTTTGATCAACCAACCTTGAACAATACATGTAGTAGGTGGCTGGAGTTTCTCTGTGAGTACGATTTTGATATAAAGCATATCAAAGGGAAGGAGAACAAAGTGGTTGATGCACTCAGCAGGAGAGTGCATGAATTACATGCTACAATCATTATCATGTATTGAAATGATATTAAAAGAAGAATTTTGGAGGTTGAAACTACAGATTTGTAGTACAGGGATTTGGTAGAAAAGCTACAGCAGGGTAAGATGCCACAAAAACTGGAGATTTATAAATTGGAAACTGATGGAATACTTCTATACAAGAACATAATTTGTGTACCTAATGTCCAGGATTTGAAACTTGTGATTTTTCATGAGATGCATAATGTACCTTGTGCAGGGCACCCTGGATATCAAAAAACTGTGGCAGTAATAAAGAGCCATTACTTTTGGCCATGCATAAAGAAAGAGATTGTTGAATACATCGCTAGATGTATGGAGTGAAAGAAGGTTAAATATGAGCACAAACACCTAGCATGATTGTTGCAACCTTTACCCATTCCTGAGTGGAAGTGGGAAGTGGTGACAATGGATTTCATCTTGAGATTGCCCAGAATAGGCAAGCAACATGATTCAATTATGGTGGTTGTGGAAAATCTTACGAAAGCTTCCCATTTCATTTCTTTAAAGACTAATCACAAGGAAACAAATGTTTTTGATATTTTTATGATGGAAGTGGCACGATTTCATGAAATTCCCAAGAAAATTATGTCTGACAAAGACCCAAAATTTACCTCAAATTTATGAAAAGTGTTATTCAAGGTGTTCGAAATGAATCTGAACTTCATTACAACCTATTATCCTAAGTATGATGGGCACACCGAGTAGGTGAATTGAGTGATAGAATATATACTAAGGATGTATGTGATGGACAAACCATCTAAATGGAAAGACTACCTACACTTGGTAGAATTCGCCTACAACAATGGGTATCAAGCATAGTTGAAGATGATCCTATTTGAAGAAATTTATGGTAGAAAGTGAAATACTCTAGTGAGATGGGATAATCTAGCTGATAGGGCAGTAGTTGCGCCAGAGTTTCTTAAGGAAATGGAAGAACCAATGCTAAAAATTAAGCAGAATTTGAAAGTTGCCCAAGACAGGAAAAAAAGTAATGTTGATAAAAATAGAACCCACAGAGAGTTTAAAGTGGGTGACCATGTTTTCCTAAAAGTAAAATACAATATTAGTTCCGTGAAGCTATGGAACTGTGCCAAGTTGGCAACTAGATTTTGTGGGCCATTTGAAATCCTAGAAAGGATTGGGTCAATTGCATATTGTTGGAGCATAACCCTAACTTACATTAGTTTATACCTAGCTTAGAATCCTAGATATTGGTTAATACATTCATTTACACTTTATTTCAACTAATTTGGACACAAAGAGAAGAAGGGCGCCTCATCCCTAGATTTTAGGGAAAACTGCTAATTTTAGATCAAGACTCAACTCCCAGTTCTTGATTTTCTCGATTTATTCTCAATTTTCTCGATTTATTCATGATTTATTCCAACTCCCCCATGAAAAAACTCATCTATTATTGGGGGATGTGCAACTCCTCTTCGAGTGAGATATTTATTCCTTAATTAATGATTTTTTCCGTTACTATTATTAGTAAGTACTATTTCGGGTCAGTTAAGTGAGTTGCAACTGCTTCTCTTGTCAGTTAAGTGAGCTTAAGTGAGATAATGCACATCACTCGACTCTTCTGGAAATTAATGAGTGTGTGAAATGTATCTTTAGTGGTCTAGGTCTAAATATGTGGTCTCCCTTAGCTTATGGCACCTATTTTAGCTATTTCTAGCCTTTTTTGACTAGAATTTCTATGTTGGAAATTCTATATATTCACCTCCTCTCTTCTTTTTGAGGATGGTTGCTCATGTATATTTATTTTTTATTAATATAATTCTCTTATTTATGGAGCAAAAACTTTCTCTCATCTCTTGAATATCAGCAAATTTCATGTGTTCAATTTAACTAGAATTCTAGATCTATTGGGGTTTTTGCAGGAATTCTACATGGTATCAAAGATCGATTGAATCTAGAGGATTGTAAATGGTTTTATTTGTAGGTATAGATCATTAGGAGGTGCAACAAGCAGAAATTTATCATATCTCTTAGCCCACAAAACTCATTCTAAATCCTTTCAATTACTTCGAATGGAAGACATAGATCTCTCTTCTCCTCCGAAGAAAAGGGCTTTACTGGGTAACAATGGGAACGGAGAAAGAAACGACTTCTGCAGTGGAGAAGATAAAGTATTTCAATAAATTAGATGAAGAAATTGGGCTGATATGCCTATAAATTTCTAGAGATCTCCTCTTTCATGTCAATAGAGCCACTACTCCCGATGTGGTCTGGACCACATTGGAAGGACTATTCGGTAAGAAGGATGCAATGAGAGTGCATCAACTGGAGAATGAACTCATATCCCTAAGTCCAATTCATTTCAGCAACCTGTAAGAATTCTTCACCAAGTTCAAATCCCTCCTTGTTGAACTTAATTCATGTGGAGTCATGAAAGAGGAATAACAACTCATCCTTTCAGTTCTCTCGAAATTAGGCCCTGGATATTCCATATTTGTTTCATCTTTTCAAGCATCTAAATTGACTCAGGAAAAATGGAAAATGCCTCCATTGAATGATTTAATTGCATCATTGACTCAAGATAAATCTAATTTATTCCAAATGGGTTCCATCAAGCATTCCAAGAACCAAGCACTTGTGGCTACTAATTCTCCAAAGAGCAGTGGAAAAGACAAGAAAAAAGGAACAGGTAAATTTCCTGAATCGAAGAAGGAGAGATCCACACAATCTTCAGATAACTATTCTGAGCCTAAGGGTAAGAATAATAAGGAAAGAACACTTTGAATCTACTATTCCAAAGTTTTTTATCCTGAAGAAAATTGCACGAGGAAGACTATCAATGAGATGGCTAAGCAATTGCAGCAACACAATCTCACGATGCCCGGAAATGCAAAGAAGAAAGATGATAATAGAAAGGGAGGGAGAGCATGAGATTGTAATGATTTAATGGTTGTCACATCCACTCCATAATATTGGATCCTTGATTTAGGTGCATTGAACCATATGTCTACATCAAAAGATGAATTTTTCTCCATCTAAGAAAGAACCAAATCCCCAATTTACTTGGGAAATACCACACCTGCAAAGGTGTGCGGAGAAGGAATTGTTGATCTTGAAGGGGGATGCTTCAAAATGTTCTTCATGTTCCCTCACTATCCACAAATATTCTATCTATATATCAGATCACTCATTCCGGATTTGGAAGGAAGGTGGAGTTCACTCTGGACTCCGCAGTGATTACCGACATTTCCATAGGCTCACAACTTGCACATGGAATTGCAGATCATGGTTCTCGTTTGTATTTCTTCTCCCACTTTGTTCCTAAATATATTAGCACAATATTTATGTCACAATATAATGATATCAGTAGGTTATGGCATGAAATATTTTTCCATATAAACTATAAGTACTTGCATCAACTCAGCAAGGAAAACATGGTAGAAGGATTGCCAACTATTAAATTCAGAAGCAGTGTGTGTCAAGGATGCATTCTTGGCAAGCATCCAGAGAAAAATTTTGACAAAGGGAAGGCACATAGATCTACTTCACCTCTTGGGATGATTCAAAATGGAATCACATGACCATTACCATAGCCTTCAATCAGTAAGGCTCGATATGTACTCACCTTCATAGATGATTTCTCTCGCTTTACTTGGGTATTTTTTTTGAAATTAAAATCGAAAGTATTTGAATGCCTTATAGAATTTAAAGCACTTGTTGAGAATGAGTCTGGGTGTAAGATTAAGATACTCCATACTGATAATGGGGGGGATTATGTCAACAAAGATGTGAAGCAACTTTGTATTGATGCAGGTATACAACTACAACACATAGTGCCATATACACCATAGTAAAACGATGTTGCAGAAAGGAAAAACTGGTCCTTAAAAGAGATGGCCAATTGTATGATACAGTCAAAATCATTAGCTCCCAAGCTATGGGATGAAGCTATTAATTTTTTATCATACATTCATAACTGATTTCCTCACAAATCACTCAAAGGCACCACTCCTTTTGAATGTTGGACTGGTAAGAAACCGAAAGTGTTGCACTTTCGTATTTTTGGTTCAGAGCATGGGCTCACATTCTGACAGATAAGAGGAAGGATTTGGAGCCTCAAAGTGTTGAATGCATATTTTTTTTCATATCCTGAAGGTGTCAAAGGATATATATTTCTGTACTCTCACACTAAAAATTTCATTCTAGCTCGAAGTGTGAATTTTGAAGAAGAATCATTTCATGATTTTTCAAAAGACCCTGTCGAGGAACCACTTGTTGTCACTGATGAGGAGGAGTCAGAAAATTATTTGAGCACTTTAGATCAGCCATCAGAGAATCCTTTTGGGTTTGATACATAGGATTAGGATAATTTCATGGTTGCTTCAACTTAGTTTCCAACTTGGGCAAAGAAAACCCTACAAGATGCGGGTGAACTAGTCGGTGATCCTGCGAATATGAGAAGAACTAGATCACAGTTTTTTGTTGCTCCTCAAGCCCTAGCTGCCACAGAACCTTTGATTCCCATACATTGCTATATGAAACTTGGTTCAGATCCAAATTCACACTCTGAGTCTTATAGGAACCCACTTTGGGAGGCTTCCATGGATGAAGAGCACTCTGTTCTTATGGACAACAACACATGGGACTTGGTTCCACTTCCGAAAGGAAGAAAGCTTGTTCGATGTCGATGGATATATCGAACAAATATTTCTGCAGATAGTGAGATCATAAATTAAAAATATTGAATTGTTGCAAAAGGATACTCACAGGTACATGGCATAGACTACACAGAGACATTTGCACCTATTGCAAAAATGGTCTCCATTCGACCAGTTTTGGCCATTGTCGCTTCTCGCAGATGGAAAGTTCACCACATGGATGTGAAGAGTGAATTTATTCATGGAGATATCAAGGATGAGATATATATGGAGAAGCTACTGGGATACATTCATAACTGTTTCCTCATTTGCAGATTACAGAAATCTTTGTATGGCCTAAAACAGGCTCCCAGAGCCTAGTATGCAAAGATGGATTCTTTCCTGCTTTCCATTGGATTCATTCGATGCAAATCTGATCCGAATGTTTATTTTATGCAACATGATGATTCCATTTTCCGGATAGTACTTTATGTATATGAATTACTGATGACAGGGAAACTTACTTCAACTATTGATTCGACAAAATCAACATTGCACGATCAATTTTCCATGACAGATTTGGGACTGTTGCACTACTTTCTTGGTCTTGAAGTTTCTCAGTCTACTTTAGGGATCGAGATGGAACAGTCTAAGTATGCATCATATCTACTTGTCCACTTTCATATGACAAAATGCAAGCCAAAAACATCTCCCTTTCTTTTAGGGGTCATATTTGAGGATGCAGGTACTACACTTTTGGTGGACAGTACACTGTATCGGCAGTTGGTTGAGAGTTTGTTGTATGTTACTCACACTTGACCTAATATCTCTTTTGCAGTAGGATTTTTTTCCATATATATGTAGGATCCTCATGAGATTCACTTGAAAGGTGCAAAGAGAATCCTTAGATATGTGAAAGGTACTCCCAATTTTGGTATCTTTTATGCTACAGATTGCCCACTTTCACTAATTGGGTACACATATTATTATTGGGTTGGCGATGGTACAGAAAACAATTCCACCTATGGTTATGTTTTCATCTCTAGTTCAGGGCCATTCTGTTGGTCTAGCAAGAAGAAATCCATGACTTCTTTATCTACAACAGAGGCGGAGTATATAGGTGCAGCGAATGCAGATACACAGGTTGTTTGGTTGTGGGGGCTTCTCTCCAAGTTTGGTATTCAGTATCCACTTTCGACTGTCATATTTTGTGACAATAAGGGATCCATTCAGATATCGATTGATCCAGTTCATAGGAAAAGGACCAAGAACATCGAGATTCATATGCATTACATCTGCGAGTTGATCCATGACATAGTCATTTTACTGCAGTACTGCCCCACAGAGCAGCAGGTTGCAGACATCTACACCAAGTCCTTCACTAAAAATAAATTTTCAGAACTGAGAGATATGCTTGGAGTGGTGGAGACAACTGAGTAGGTCACTTTTGGCTACTCAACATTTTTTTTTCCTCTTTCTTTGGGCGGGGGTTTCCCACGAGGTTTTCCCTCTTTATTCCTTTCATGAGGAGTTATTTTATGTAATGAGTACCTAAAATGGCCAAGTTGTCGGGACTCAATTTTTTTTGTCATTACAGTTAGGCTTAAGGGGGGGTGTTGGAGCATAACCCTAACTTAAATTATTTTATACCTAGATTAGACTACTATATCTTGGTTAATACATGCATTTACACTTTATTTCACCTAATTTGGCCACATAGATAAGAATGACGCCTCATCCCTAGATTTTAGGGAAAACTGCTAATTTTAGATCAAGACTCAACTCTCAGTTCTTGATTTTCTCGATTTATTCCTGATTTTCTTGATTTATTCATGATTTATTCCAACTCCCCCATGAAAAAAATCATCTATTATTGGGGAATGCGCACCTGCTCTTTGAGTGAGAGATTTATTCTTTAATTAATGATTTTTGTCGTTACTATTATTAGTAACTACTATTTCGGGTCAGTTAAATGTATTGGAACTGCTTCTCTTGTCAGTTAAGTGAGATTAAGTGAGATAATGCGCATCACTTGAATCTTGTGGACATTAATGAGTCTGTGACATGTATATTTAGTGTTTTAGGTCGAACTATGTGGCCTCCCTTAGCTTATGACACCTATTTTAGCTATTTCTATCTTTTTTTTACTAGAATTTCTATGTTGGAAATTCTATATGTTCACCTCCTCTCTTCTTTTTGAGGATGGTCGCTCATGTATATTCATTTTTTATTAATATAATTCTCTGATTTATGGAGAAAAAATTGTCTCTCATCTCTTGAATATCAACAAATTGCATGCGTTCAATTTAACTAGAATTCTAGATCTATTAGGGTTTCAGCAGGAATTCTACACATATATGCTTTCATTACCTGCATCCATGAATTTAAATAATGTATTTCATGTTTCATTGCTTAGGAAATATAGACCTGATGATAATCATGTTATCGAATGGAATGTGATTCAGGTGGACTGAAAAAGAAAACAACTGCAGAATCGATCCATAGGGCTTGTAAGGGTCCAATGGACCTCGTACGGCCCTGAGGACGTGACATGGGACAATGAGGATGTTATCTGGGAAAAATACCTGCATCTTTTTGAATATTTTGAAAATCTCGTTTATGTTGTGTGAAAGTTGTGTTGAGGGCAGTGCAAAAATAAGGAGAGGGGATTGTAATATCCCCAAGGACGATCCCTAATGTAATCATGTTTATGAATTGTAAATCATGTTTTGTAGGCTGGTGAGCCAAGTATTGATAAGATGGTAGGCTTATGTATTTATTCGGTCAGAGAGACTAAGTTTTAAAGGGTAGGAGACTATTATTTTAAATGTAATATGAAGAACATTAATAATATATAAACATCGTTGTGTGTCTACTAATCATGAAGAAAGAGTGATGGGGGACTAAGCTTCCACATAATGGGTAAGGGAGAGGTGGATGAATGGTTGGAATAGGGGATAAGCTTGAGGGATTAAGTCCTTGAATAATAATTTATTATTATTCCAATGCTATGTGAAAAACTTGTTATTTTTATCCTAAGTCATGGGAGGGGAAACACATGCAGCTCCAACATGTGAAAGAAGGGAACACACACTTGATGCAGTGCATGCAGCTTCATGGGAGACATGTTTCATCCCATTCACATGAAATTTAAACCAATAATTGAGCTAGGATGGGGGTTTTTCCTCCATTCTATCGTCGGATGTCTGAACCGTTGGGAGTTCGTGAACGACCTCTACTTAATTTTCTTGTCATGCAATCCTGAAAACCAGAACCGAAAGTTGAATGGTGTATTCATGTGAATTATGTGGCCTTTGTATTCATCCTTTTCGAAGTTCACGCATGCACCTAAGACCCGAAATCTATCACCTGAGTCATTCTGTGAACCTTCCATACCCTGCATGAGTTCATTGCCATCCTTCTCGAGAACCATTGTTTCTCGACACTAGACCTTTGCATAGCCACACACATATGAAGCTGACTCGTGTCTTCTGTTAGACCTGATAAATTTTCTATGTCGTGTGTGTTATAACTATGGTATGTTGTGTCCATGCAGTCCCTTGGATGAGTGTGATTGGCTACCATCATCTGTTCCTTGTTGAGCCTTGTTGTCTTACTTGTGCTGGAACGGAGCTGAAGAAGCAGGTTGTCAGGCCTATGTGCAACACTCTCTCTAGGTGAGAGAGGTGGTTGTGGTTGAAGAAGTAGGTTTTCAAGCCTATGAGTGACTCTTTGCAGGTGAGAGAGTGTGCAGAGGAAGTGAGAACTCCTGGAAGGAGTCCTGTAGCTGCAATAGAGCTCGGAGAGTTTTGGTCCGGTCTGTTGCTGAAGCCCAAGGCAACGAAGGTTTAGTAGCCAAAGGACTGTCTTGGTGATAGTGAAGGTGTATACTCCTGGGGTGGGACATGCATGTGGGGAATGAAAGTTTGTGAGAACTAGGCATAAGTGGCTCCTGGGAGAGAATCCTTCCTCATAAACTATGTGTCTTCCATTGACCATGCCTAGCCTAGGATTCCCTTGCCCATTGGAGCTTAGTCCCAGCTCAGGGGTGACCTACTCCTGAGAGTGATGAGCAACGTGGTCTAAGGATAGGAGGTTCATGGAATGTCTGCATGCAGTTGGTGGTGTATTATAGTTTCAAAGATAAGTATAATTATGTGTTTTAATTCTGTACTTAATTAAAATCCATGTTCTGTGATGCTTGAAATATTACCATGTATTCCATTGCAAGTTAGAATTGTTGTTAATTATGTTTTAGTCTATATGAAAGAAATAAATCCATATCAAATGTATTAACTTGATTTAATTCTTATTCTTTATAAATAATGCATGTTATATATTTAAGTATGAGAAAGTTTTCGCGAAGTAGCATTTTCCGGCAAGTGGGTTGATGGTCGGGGACGTTACAATTGTCGTTGTGAATCCATTTCAATATGGGTTGAAACGATGCATCATTGGCATAAATATCAGTAGATGGATTGTAATCCTCAAGGAATTTGACTTGGATATTGTCTCCATGAAATCCAAAATGTCGTTGGTCTTTCTGGAACTTATTTTGGAACTTCCGGTCGAATCAGGTGATGTCACACCCGAAGAATTACCTATTAAAGGAGATATTTTTCTGATCAAATCTTTGGACCCCTAGTATGGAGATGTACTAGTCTATATCCATACTCTGAAGTGCCCTATTTCTGCTTCTCACGACGAGAGTCGACGAATTCTCCTTCAGGAACAAAACTATCTCATACTTGATGACACTTTGTATGGTCGAGGTGTAGATTGTGTTGTTCTTCAGTGCCTTATACATGAATAAATGAAACTTGTTCCTAATGACTGCCATACTTGAGCATGTGGGGGTCATTTTTTCAGGTTGGTAACAACCCAAAATATCCTATGAATCGGTTACTTTTGGCCTACGTTAATCAAAGATTGTGTTGATTCAGTAAAGAAGTGTCACCCGTGTCATGTATTCTCTCAGAAGATGGGGGAACATCCCACTCCCATTGAGGGCACTACATGCCACCCAGCTTCAGCTAGGGGGCATCGTTATATCATAATAATGGTAGACTATTTCACAAAGTGGGTCGAGGATATGCCAACATTTAACAATGATGGTGAAAAAATAACTCTCTTCATTTTTAACCAGATTATAGCAAGGTTTGGAATCTCAAAGGAGATTGTCATTGACCATGGCAGTCACTTCCAGAATAAAATTATGTTTGAGTTAACATCAAATCTTGGGTTGATGCAAGAGCATTCATCACCCTTATACCCACAAGCGAATGGTCAGGTGGAGGCCGTGAATAAGTCCCTCAATACTATTCTACAACGAATGATCAATTATGCCAAGTCAAATTGGCATTTGATGTTGTATCAACATTATGGGCCTACCGAACGTCTGTAAAGACTGCCACCAATTTCTCACCTTTTCAAATCATTTATGAGATGGAAGCGGTCTTTCCTATAGAGTGTCAGATCCTGTCTTTAAAGTCGGTAGTAGAGTTATTTCCAGACACTTGAATGCTTGAGGAACACCTATTATATCTTGATCTTATTGATGAGCAACGTCATGATGAAACCTTGGACAATGAGGCTCACAAGAAACAATTCAAGTGTTAATATGATCGGTCTTTTCATGCTCAGATTTTCACTGAAGGTGACCTTGTCCTGGTCTACGACCAAGATAACTATCTCCTGGGGGCAGGCAAGCTCAAACCCATATGTTTGGAACCTTTCATAATGAAAGAGGTCTTAAAGAAGGGCACTTATCTCCTGGTTTAATTTCAGGGAAATGATTTGGTAGAGCCTAGAAATGGGTTCTACTTCAAGAAGTATTACTGGTAGGTTCGTTGCTTGGGTGATTTCTTGTACATATGTATAGTTCTTATATAGTTAGTTTTTTGTCTTTTTTTTTTATGGACGTGTTGTTATTTATGTGATATTTTCCACTGTGGTAGATTTCAAGTGAATCAGATGTGTTCTTTAGATTGGTGGATGGCACTAGCCGACACACTTGGAGGCTTTCTTCCACATCTTGGGTGATGTTGGCCCTTGACCAAGTTTTGGGAGATTTTGTCCTATTTTTGGACTTCGATAGCCTCTCGAAGGAGGAGCGCAAGACGAAGTGGAGATCATAGGATCTCGGCCCCTTTTTGGCCCCTTTTTGGGTTTTTGGGATTATGTAATGGGATTGGGATGTTAGCCCATGGGTTTACCCATGCGTAAGCCTATTTTGTAAAGTATAAATAGATGTCGAGGTAATTTAAGGTAGAGGCTATATGTGTAAGCATCTATGTGATGTGAGCTAAGCGATAACTGCAAGTATGGTTTGGATATGCTCTATGCATATTGTGAGAGACTTGTAGAGCTAGGTGCAAGGTATTGTAACATGATGTGAAGTAAGTTTTGATGTAATGCAAGGAAGGAGGATCTATCGAGGTGCGCAAATCTCCTATCCTTGTCAAAGTAGGGTTTTGAGGCTCTATGCTTGTAATTGATTGAATGAAGACAATAAAGAAGAAGAGTTGGTGGGCGTAGCCCCAGGGAGGGGGTGAACCACATAAACATTGTATTGCTCCTCTTTGTTCTTTTCTTGATGTCTTTATACTTCTCTTGCTAAGTGCATTGATAGAAATAGATATGCTTATGCTTAGTTCTAATAACGTGTGAGAATGTTAGATCTGATCTGTATGAATATGCTTAGTGCTTGATCTATTAGATCAGATTTGTTTCCCTATGTAAAGTATTCAAATACATCAGATCTGAGTGAATGATGTGATGCTTTGTTTTATTTGCGCGTAGTTATTAGTTAAATATTGATTAACTGTTGATGCTAAGTGCTTTGTTAAGTATTATAATCATAGGTCTGTGTCCCAGCTAAGGTTGCAGACACTTGAGTCCTGCAACCACCCATGCCTCTACCTCAGGTGAGACTTCATATACTTCACAGGTGTTTCCAAAAGGGCCAGTAGTTAGGGTTTTGTTGGTGCGTTGTTGTAGCATTGAACCTTGGGTTTGCCCTTGTGCCAACAAATGGTTCCATCACTGAGACCTAAAACTGTGATTGCTGGGAACTAAGAAAGAAGAAGTTGTGTGCAAAGATTCATCCTAAAGTTGTGAAAGCTCTGTGTGTAGATTTGTTGCCCTAGTGTGAAAAATTTTATTTGAACTGTGAGGCTTTGTACCAAAAGGAAGGTCATATCTGAAAAAAAGAGGTCAGATCTGAAGAAAACAGGTAAGATCTGTAATCTTTGTGCTCTAATAAAGGTAAGAGTAGTAGAAAATTTCTAGATATGAAAGCTTTGTGCTCTGTAGAAGTAAGATAAGTAGAAATTTTTGTTTCACAAGTATGGATCTAGGTATCCTTAATAGATTCTATCATAGCTTGAAAACTAGGGCACTAATAGATGAAAGAAGGTTTTATATGAGTAGATTTGATAAGATTAGTGAAAGATATGTTATACCTATGCATAGAAAGAATGTTTGGACTAAAAAATGGATGTAAGATCCTAGAAAGAATTTTTTGCAAGTTAGCTCATATGAACCTAGCATGCAGTACAGGAAAGGTTGGGGATCACTCAAAGAGATTATTAACCATCTGTTACAGTTGCAGAAAACTGAGACATGTTGCTAAGGAATGCCTTGGGAAAAGGCCTAGTTGTCTTTGTTGTAAGGATATGGACCATGAAGTGTCAAATTTCCCTAGAATGATTGCTAATCTTGAAGGAATGAATTTGAACCAAGAAAACCCTAAGGTAGATCCAGAAATAGAAGAACCTAGAAAGAATCAGAGAAATCATTGCTACAGATAAGGGAAACCCTGAATGACCATCGACATGTCATATTATCAGAGATCTTCAAAGAAAAAGAATTCCTTGAAGCAAGAATAGGAGACTTCAAAATTGACTATGTTCTGGATGAAGAAACATAGGTGAATATCATAACAGAGAGAACTTGGGAAGCTATAAGGAGGCCTTCTATGATCCCTTCATTACAAGGAATATGATTATTCAGAGGAAAGCTGATAAACCTATGTGGGAAGCTCCCTCGCATACCTATGAGTGCCAATGGAACTTCGAAAGAAGAATATTTTGAGATAATTAAATTTATCGAGGACAGTGCCGCATTTACTATGTTACTAGGAAAACCTTGGATTGAAAGAGATCAGACCATAAATAAAGAAGAAGAAGAAGGTTTGGAACAAAAGAAACAAGAATTAAAAGATTTCATGACTAGAAGAATCACACACTTGATTGAAGCACATGAGAATATATCAAAGCTATTTAGCACTAGAGAACCAGATGTCAAAGCTGTAAGAATATTACAAGACCCACAGAAGAGTTAAGTACCTATCGTAGATAAAGAAGAGGCATTTCCCCTGAATCCAAGGAAAGAGTCTCAAAAGAACAGTGACTAAGTCAAAAGGAGATAAGAATCAGAAGGGAAAAATACATAACAAGATGAAGCTCACTGGAAAGAAGGATAAAAAGATAAGTAAGAAGAGGGCTAAGATTGAATAGTTACACAAATTTCCAGAGGGAACTTCACAAGAGGAAAACTTGCAAAATTAGAGCTTCGCGAGGATACCAGAACGACACATGGCACTTCGCCATCGCGAGCAATATATCCATTGGGGGACATTATAACTGTTATCACTGAAATTTCGTCAGCACATGGCGACAAGAACTCCACATCATCTGCACATAGCGACAAGAACTCTACATCAGCAAAACAGCAATGAAGTCATTCATGGCACTATTCACAGCATTCCAGAAGGGTCAAATACCATAGAAAAGTTGAAAGACACTTCACATCATAAGGTGCGCGCATATGCGCGGGATAAGAACGTGTTGTGCGCGCTTAAGCGCACGATGCACGAATGTCCACATGAAAAGCCGCGCATCTGCTAATACGGCACATTAAATTCTTAATTCGGCTTCCCGACCGCCAATAGACCTTCGCCCGAGACGATTTGACATACAAATCAGGGTCGGTCCTGCAAAGACGGCGAATTTATGGCTTAAGCGAACCCTAAACTAGCCTGTGTCTACACCGGGAACTAGTTTTGTGACCGC
>ML782251.1:744634-761348 GCA_009831015.1 Picea engelmannii
TGTGCTTTGGTTTTTTGTTAATAGATCATGTCTTAAAACCATTGGGAACTCCTTTGTCTCACGTTTGAAGTTTTGTTTATGGTTGTAATGTTATTTGATTTTCAGTTCTTAGATAGATTTTATTTCGTTTGGTTTTCTATTGTATGTTAACCCACTTTGATTCACAGCAAACCTGTTCTGCCCTGCTGAGCCCAACAGGGCATGCTAGTGCTCCCATTCTTGCTCACCAGGCGACGATTCGAGCACGAACAATAACTATTTGACTGCCACCCTGAACGGGTAGAAAGGAATTTAAGGCTCGACACAAAACCATTGGACCACACCCTAATGGAAAGAACCAGAGTTAATGAAGCTTCATGCCTGTTGCAAGAGACTCATTGTTGAGTTACCTACTTATCGCATCGTGCCATGCACCGAGAACACTTTTTCCAATTGAGAACTGGAGCTCGCAGACTAAGTTTCTTTTGTACTGAGATCATCGCACTCTTTCTTTCTATCTCGTTACTATGTCTAAGTGTAATGAACCTCAAATTTATCATAAAAAAAAAATCTTTGGTGCATTATTTGACAATTATCTTTGTTAAATCAAAATGTATGAAAGTTACTTACCTTTTTATTTAAATTCCCTTATGTCATACTAACTTAACATTTAAGAGAGGTTCCAATTTTTGCTTTGAATGACCTTATGCCCTCTCTAAATTAACACTTAAAAGAGGCTTTGAACGTTCACAGGTAATTTTCCAACTCATACGTTACTATATAGATAATAGTACCATACACGTACCTACCTATACAATAGGAGTTGAGTTTACTGTTCCCTTGTTAAGAGAATCAGGCTATTTGGATTTTATGCACAAGTTTATAATCCTAGTAGTTAATACTTGAACCCTTACCTAGTTGTGTCGACATCAAAATTCAAATCCTTAATGTAGTACGAATCAGGAGTAGGTTTATAATTATTAATGATGAAGTATGCATCGTTTTCAATGTGATTTCTCCAATGGTTTCACTTTAGTTATGATGCAGTTAGTTTTCACCATAATGATTTGAATCCCGACCAAAACCGCACAAATCCTTTGCATAACTAGATAACTAAAACCTCCTTTTCCTATTAGGGTAACAGAAGGATATCTCGAATGACAATAGTTTAGCATCCGATTAGTTTCACTCGACAGTCATGGATTGAATGTTATTATCTTTGCATCATCAACATTAAGGGAGATGGATGTACCTGTTAGGAGAAATTAAGGCTCTCTCTTGAAATTAATTAGGGCCCTCTTAATCCTCAGTCCCGATGAATTTCCACCTATTCTTTCCAATCCTATCGTGCCAACCTTGCCCTAGCACATGGGTTGTACCTTTCATTCTATAAAGAGCGGTACTCAACCCTCTTATGTTTTTGTAGTCTTTCTTCTGCCCTTGTGACTCTGAAGGAGAGGCTCTATATTATTCATTTCTCCACAGGGACAGGCTACTACCTCTGCAGGAAAATTTGGTGAATCGATGGCAACAACCAACTACCTGGTAAGTTTTCTAAGGGAACTGTCCTGTCTCAAATCAAAACAAAGTTCAATGTTTGATTCGTAGGAAAGAAAAAATTTACTCCCTGCAACCTTTACTGTGATTTTAAGGGCCTCATTTACTCCGATGGTTATATTCGGAGCCTACGCATTAATTTGATGATGGTATTGATTGTAGAAGTGGTTTTCGCTGTATTCAAGAGTCACTGCTCTTTACCTTTGTGAGTCCCAAGGTCATTCCTCGCGTCTACTGCTTGTGTCTGGTGGAATTAATTCTAGTTCATTCCTTTGTGTTTACCCTATGAATAGTAATTATATGTGGAAGTAACTCAAAATAGTTCAAAAGAGTCTTTTTTATCTAGACCGTGTCAAGGTTCCAGGAAGAATATAGTCGAGTCTGTCTCTTAGCATCTCTGTTTCTTTTATGTGACTGATGCATATTATTTGTAGTAAGGTGGTGGTTAACCGAGAGTTTATCTCTCATTAAGTTAGGGACTTTTCGAGGGGAATTCTATTCACTTTGTGTGTGATGCCTTTCCTTATATTCTTTGTTTCCTGTTCGTAAAGGATTTATAGTGAAAGATTTAACTCTTGAATTTGTAACGCTCTTTTTATTTTTTTTAAGGTAATTGTAAATTTGGTATAAATGGATTTTTTTGTATTAATGGTAGGACTCTGCCTGTTGCGAGGGTACCCACCAGACGTTCCAGTGTCCATCCTCCCCTCATCCAGGGTCGATTACAATACTAGGGCATGACAACTAGAGTTCGGCTCCTAAGTTAAGTATTCCTGGCATAGATATGGTTATCAATTTACCTTTCAATTCTACATTTCAAATCCTACTCTGTACTATACTAATGATTTCTGTGATGATCAAACACAAGTATGTCCCTTTTACAACGCAGGGACTAGCCTTGACCCATTATGACAAAGGTACTCGGGTTCCGAAATAGTGGCTCTCAACTTGCTTCTTAAATTCAAAGCATGGAGGTCATGATTCTTTTCGTAGCTTTCTCTTGTTAAAAGTAACTTTTCCCCTGCTCTGATTTCCTGTGCCGGATGTCTGAGGGTTACACACTTTTTTTTTTTTGTTATTATTACTCCAATTAAGGAGATATGTATAGTCAAGCGTGATGTAGGGAAATCACTGATATTCCAAAACTTGGATTGGCGAAACAAAAATCTATGTTTACTGTTGGGGAACTCTTAAATATGTTAAGCTTAGTATTTTAGGGACCTTACTTTTATATTTGAAGATATTTTATCCTTCGACATTCTATATAATACTTCTACAATTTAATGTATTAAAAAATTCTCTATTTCAGTTATGATAACCACCATCTCTTGATTAATGTCTGTATGATATGTTTCATGTTAATGCAATTCTTAATTTGAATTTACCCCAGAGGGGATTGATCAGAGGCAGGGTTTTGCATCTCCAGGCCTCTATGTTTTTTTTTTGACTCTTGCCTTTCGATCCATTGCATCTTCGGAATTTGATTTCATTTATACTGTAAATTACTAAAGTTATCTTTCTATGATATGTGAAGCCAATTTCAAAGGATATCCTAAGTCATACAATTGTTTGTCCGAGGTAATATAATTTTTACAACCATGAAATCAAAGAATTTCTTTGTTTCTCTCCACATGTTGTACGATATACTCGAATTGGGATACCTTACCCTTGTATAGGCAATAGTACCCGCACACAACACATATAATATGCATCATGCATCGATAATGTATTAGCAAAATCGTTATTCGCTTCCATGGAATGTGATACTAGCATGCATATCCATTCTTTCAGGTAATGACAGTTCGTATAATTATATCGTTAAGATTAGGGTAACCTGAACTCTTTGATTTCGTTCATTCCCATATGTGTCATTATTCTGGTTCTACCCAAGCTCGACTATATATATATATATATATATATATATATATCTTTGTCTAGGAATTCAATTGTAGAATTAAATGTATGCTTGCAATAGATTTTTTTGTTTGTTGTTACATATTCATTTCTACTTAACGATTTAATTCTGGGAGACATTTCTAGAATTAATCCTACAAAATGTTTATTTATTCTATGAGGATATAAAATATTTATATTTACGTACAGGTTCTAAATCCATGGTAGGGGTACCAGGGGATGATTCCAAAAATGATGTGTAAGCTATTCGATAATAAAGTGGACTGTACATTTCCTGTAATCGAACAACCTTTGTCTAAATTATTGAATTCATACCAACTTTAAGGATTTCACTATATCAATAAACAATTTCATCCCACAAAGACAGTAATACTGAAATTTAGATATAGTACTACATAACTTACAACATATATACGAACATTAAAATAGATACTAGGAATCATTTCAGTTCAGATTTAACATGTACAATACATCAGTTATAAAATCATTCAGACAGATAAGGGTTAGAGTAGCATATCTGAACTAAACTCATGGGAATACAAAGGGAACAACCACATTCCTCCCAACTGTAGAACCTAGCACTCAAGATCACTTGCACGGTTCACCCCCTAGCATGACCATGAGTCCATGAGGGAGAACTTGGAAATCCCTCTTCAACAATGTTCTTCCATACAACATATCTCCCTTGCCTCACACTCATTCAGTTTTCATAACAACAATGGAAAAAAAATCAATAGTCTCTTCCCAGCATACTTGGCAGCATCCTGCCTCCTCACATTTGCTTCTTTATACATTTGCCTAGGTCTTTTTCCCTCCCTTGGGAATTTTCACAGCCTTCTAAATCCTTGATTTTCAGGGGCTGCCAACGGCCAAATCACTGATTTTCCACTTGTAAAAATCAGCCTAGGGGTAGTTCCAATAGGTTCCCCACTCATGGAGTCATGGTCAGTTGATTTTTAACATGGTTGTTCCATTTGTCCTCTTGCAATCAATATAAAATATTATGTTTGTGTACAAGTGTCATTGTCAAATAATTAGTTGGGTCAGATCAAATCTCTACCCAACAGTCATAATAATTTACTACAAATATCAAATTCAAAATTCAGAATTGCCATAAATGGGAAAAAGTTTCCCAATTCTAATTTTCTAAAAAAATAATTATTTTCCAACAAAATTAAACTTTCAAAAACATTTTATTTTTGGGGGACGTCACACTAAGTTACCTCCCGAACTCGAGAGCTTCCATCCCAAGCACGTATGTTCGAGGAGATGACCACCGTCGAAGAATCAGTGACAAAAGTACTCCTCGACCTAATCATCATGCTCTTTCTTTCTATGTCGTTATTGTGTCTAAGTGTAATGAACCTCAAATTTATCATAAAAAAAAAAAACTTTGGTGCATTATTTACCAATTATCTTTGTTAAATCAAAACGTATGATGGTTACTTACCTTTTGCTTTAAATGGATTTATGTCATACTAACTTACCATTTAAGAGAGGTTCTGATTTTTTCTTTGAATGACCTTATGCCCTCTCTAACTTAACACTTAAAAGAGGATTCAAACGTTCACAAGTAATTTTCCAACTCATATGTTACTATATAGACATTAGTACCATACATGTACCTACCTATACAATAGGAGTCGAGTTTACTTTTCCCTTGTTAAGAGAATCAGGCTATTTTTATTTTACGCACAAGTTTATATTCCTGGGAGTTAATACTTGTACCCTTACCTAGTTGTGTCAACATCAGAATTCAAATGCTTAATGTAGTACGAATCAGGAGTAGGTTTAAAATTATTAATGATGAAGTATGTGTTGTTTTCAATGTGATTTCTTCGATGGTTTCACTTTAGTTATGATGCAGTTAGTTTTCACCATAATGATTTGAATCCCGACCAAAACTGCACAAATCCTCTGCATAACTAGATAACTAAAACCTCTGTTTCCTGTTAGGGTAACAAAAGGATAGCTCGAATGACAATAGTTTAGCGTCCGATTAGTTTCACTGGACAATCATGGATTGACTATTATTATCTTCGCATCATCAGCATTAAGGGAGATGGATGTACCTGTCAGGAGAAATTAAGGCTCTGTCTTGAAATTAATTAGGGCCCTCTTAATCCTCAGTCCCGATGAATTTTCACCTGTTCTTTCCAATCCTGTCATGCCAACCTTTCCCTAGCACATGGGTTGTACCTTACATGATGTAAAGAGAAGTATTCATCCCTCTTAGTTTTTTGCGGTCTTTCTTCTACCCTTGTGACTCTGAAGTAGAGGCTCTGTATTATGCATTTCTCCACAGGGATAGGCTACCTCCTCTGCGGGAAAATTTGGTGAATCGACGGCAACAACCAACTACTTGGTAAGTTTTCTAAGGGAACTATCGTGTCTCAAATCGAAACAGAGTTCAATGTTTGATTCATAAGAAATAAAACCTTTACTCCCTGTAAGATTTACTATGATTTTAAAGGCCTCCTTTACTCTGATGGTTATATTCGAAGCCTACGCATTACTTTGATGTTGGTATTGACTGTAGAAGCGGTTTCCACTATATTCGAGAGTCACTACTCTTTACCTCTGTGAGTCCCAAGGTCATTCCTCACATCTACTTCTTGTGTCCCGTGGAATTAATTCTGGTTCATTCCTTTGTGTTTACCCTATGACTAGTAACTATATGTGGAAGTAATTCAGAATAGTTAAGAAGAGTCTATTTTCTTTACACGGTGTCTAGGTTCCAAGAAGAATATAGTCGAGTTTGTCTCTTAGCGTCTCAGTTTCTTTTCTGTGACTGATGCATATTATTTGTAGTAAGGTGGTGGTTAACCAAGAGTTTATCTCTCATTAAGTTAGGGAATTTTCACGGGAACTTATATTGACTTTGTGTGCAATGCCTTTCCTCATATTCTTCGTTTCCTATTCGTAAAGGATTTATAATGAAAGATTTAACTCTTGAATTCGTAATGCTCTTTTTTTTTTTTAAGGTAATTGTTAAATTTGGTATAAATGGAATTCTCTATATTAATGGTGGGACTCTGCTTGTTGCGAGGGTACCCACCGAACGTTCCAGGGTACATCCTCCCCTCATCCAGGGTCAATTACAATACCAGGGCACGACAACTAGAGTTTGGCTCCTAAGTTAAGTATTCTTGGCATAGCTATGGTTATCAGTTTACCTTTCGATTCTACATTTCAAATCCTACTTTATATTGTACTAATGTTTTATGTGATGATCAAACACAGGTATGTCCCTTTCATGGAATAGGGATTGGCCTCGACCCATTATGACAAAGGTACTCAGGTTCTGAAATAGTGCCTCTCAACTTGCTTCTTAAATTCAAAGCATGGAGGTCATGATTCTGTTCATAGCTTTCTCTCGTTAAAAGTAGCTTTTCCCTTGCTCTGATTTCCTGTGCCGGATGTCTGAGGGTTATGCCTTGTTTTGTTTTTGTTATTATCAGTCCAATTAAGGAGATATGTATAGTCAAGCGTGATGTAGAGAAATAACTATTATTCAAAAACTCAAATTAGAGAAACATAGATCTAAGTTTACTGTTGGGGAACTCTTAAATATGTTAAGATTAGTATTGGAGGGACCTTACTTTTCTATTTGAAGATATTTTTATCCTTTGGCGTTTTGTATAATACTTTTTCAATTTAATGTATTCGGAAAATATCTATTTTAGTTATGATAACCACCATCTCTTGATTAATGTCTGTATGATATGTTTCGTGTTAACGCAATTCATAATTTGAATTTACCCTAGAGGGGATTGATTAGGGGCGGGGTTTCACATCTCTAGGCCTTTGTATTTTTTTTTATTCTTGCCTTTCGATCCATTGCATCTCCAAAATTTGATTTCATTTATACTATAAATTACTAAAAATAGCTTTCTATGATATGCGAAGCCAATTTCAAAGGATATCCTAAGTCATACAATTGTTTGTTCGGGGTAATATAATTTCTACAACCATGAAATCAAGGAATTTCTTTGTTTCTCTCCACATGTTGTATGATATAATCGAATTGGGATACCTTACGCTTGTATAGGAAATACTACCCGCACACAACACATATAACATGCGTCATGCATCGATAATGTATAAGCAAAATTGTTATTCGCTTCCCTAGAATGTGATACTAGCATGCATATCCATTGTTTTGGGTAATGACAGTTCGTATAATTATATAGTTAAGCTTAGGGTAACCTCGGCTCTTTGATTTCATTAATTCCCATATGTTTCATTATTCTGGTTCTACCCAAGCTCGACTATATATATATATATCTTTGTCTAGGAATTCAATTGTAGAATTAAATGTATGCTTGCAATAGATTTGTTCGTTCGTTGTTACATATTCGTTTCTACTTAACGATTTATTTTCGGGAGACATTTTCAGAATTAATCCTACAAATCATTTGTTTATTCTATGAGGATATCAAGTATTTATATTTACATACAGGTTCTAAATCCATGGTAGGGGTACCAGGGGATGATTCAAAAAATGATGTGTAAGCTATTCGATAATAAAGTGGACTGTACATTTCCTGTAATCGAACATCCTTTGTCTAGATTATTGAATGCATAACAACTTTAAGGATTTCACCATATCAATGACCAATGTCATCCCACAAAGACAGTATTACTGCAATTCAGATAAAGTACATAACTTACAACATATATACAAACATTAAAACAGATACTAGGACTCATTTCAGTTCAGATTTAACATGTACAATACATCAGTTATAAAATCATTCAGACATATAAGGGTTAGAGTAGCATATTTGAACTAAACATGCGGGAAGACAAAGGGAACAACCACATTCCTCCCAACCGTAGAACCTAGCAGTCAAGATCACCTGCACGGTTCACCCCCTAGCCTGACCATGAGTCCATGAGGGCGAACCTGGACATCCCTCTTCATTAATGTTCTTCCATACATCAGATCTCCCTTGCCTCATAGTCATTCAGTGTTCATAACAACAATGGAAAAAAAATCAATAGTCTCTTCCCAGCATACTCGACATCATCCTGCCTCCTCACATATGCTTCTTTATGCATTTGCCTAGGTCTTTTTCCCTCCCTTGGGAATTTTCCCAGCCTTCTAAATCCCTAATTTTCAGGGGCTACCAATGGCCAAATCACTGATTTTCCACTTGTAAAAATAAGCCTAGGGGTAGTTCCAACAGGTTCCCCATGCATGGAGTCATGGTCAACTAATTTTTAACATGGTTTTTCCATTTTTCCTCTTGCAATCAATATAAACTATTCTGTTTTTGTACAAGTATCATTGTCAAATAATTAGTTGGGTCAGATCAGATCTCTAGCCAATAGTCATAATAATTTATTACAAATATCAAATTCAAAATTTGGAATTGCCATAAATGGAAAAAAATTTCCCAATTCAAATTTACTAAAAATGGAATTATTTTCCAGCAAAATTAAGCTTTCAAAAATATTTTACTTTTGGGGGACGTCACACTAAGTTACCTCTCGAACGCAGGAATTTCCATCCCAAGCAGGTAAGTCCGAGGAGCTCACTGTATTCAAAGAATCAATGACATAAGTACTCCTTGACCTAATGATTCAAAGAGTCATGTCGGAGAGAGGATTATCTATAGGTGTGCAGGCTTCATCTACGCAAATAGTTCAAGCATCACCATCGACTACTCGCAGAGCAGGACCATCCCGATCATCCAATGAGAAGCAAACTAAGAATAGGGATGACTTAGAGAATGCTAAACAGATCTCGACTATATTACCCACCTATATACCACCTCTGAGCGGTGTTGTAAATCGTGACAACATACCTAGTGATTTTGAGTATGCCTTGGTCACTACATACCTCCCAAAGGGAGACACACAGTGCAAGAAGACCAAGATAATATTGCAATGTTGAAGTTTAGTGACTTCAACCTAGGAGATTGCAAAGTCTACAACATGTTAGCCCCACATAAGAATCTGACTAGAACAAAAGGGAAAAAATCAAAGGTAGTTTCCCAAGCATGGACCTATAACCTCGCACAGTCCACCCTGCTCAATTTTATGACTATTCCCCACTTCGGACGACACCAGGATGTGAATGCATGCGTAAAACTACTACTATATTGTTACCATGGTGTATACTTGTGGTTAAATCGTCGTATTACAGTTGATCTGAGCTTGATCAATTGGATCATGGGTTTGAGTATGCAAGGACCTGGCCCACAAGATTTCTACCCTGGAAAATCCATGGACCACGCTCTCGCACAAAGGATAAAATAAAGTTATGGAGATGTCGAAAAGGGCACACGAGGCTACAAGGTAGCCTCTATTCAGAATGGCACAATGCACCTCGCCTATCAGATGATTGCAGGGAATTTAGTATGTCAGAACCAACCTACCCAAGTAACTGCTTTTGTAGTCGACCTCACAGGGAAGTGCGCGAATGGATTTCATTTATATCACAGCATGAACTGATGAGCACAAGAAACAACTTCAGTCCTATTAAAAAATGACGGAGGAGGACTTGGAGGAGATCACCAAGGACTGGTCGGCAAATTTCCTCATTCTAGTAGACCCTGCAGAGATATCAGACATAGATAACCCAAAAAATGCACAGGATACACCTGGACCCAACAACACAAACAAGACTGAAGAAGCCCAAGATATAAGAAATACATCAACAAATATTTCTTCCATATCACCAGAGCGAGGGGGTGATGGAGAAGAGATTGATGGCACAAAAGATGAGAAAAATAAAGGCAAGGTAACTCTGCCTAGAGACGAGGAGGACCCATCAAAGAAAAGGAAGGTTTCCCTGCCGAAACCTTCTTCCAGGAAGAAATAAAAAGCCTCCATGACTAAGATGCAAACCACTCTCACCTCTAATCACTTCTATTTCATCATGGAAGCACTAAATAATGCTTCATTGGAGATAGCAGAAAAAAAAGAGGCTACGCAGAAGGAGATTTACAATAAGATTAAGGTTAAACTCCAAGGAGTACAACAAGTACTGTAGTCTAGCTGCATAGTCTCCACTATGCCTCTTTCATTAGGAATACCATATTTGGGAGATGAGCCAACTCAACTCCACTGAATCACTGATACATTCAAATCTCACGTCCGACGAGCACAAGAAGAAACAACACAAGCCACCCAGGATTTGGCAGAAGTAAAGGAATTAATTGTAGAACAATGTCGAGACGCAAAATAGGAAAATAATGTTCTCTAAGAAAATTTTGATGAGGAAAAGGAACAACTACAACAAGAAAGGAAACAATTTCTCATCGAGCAACCTCAAATGAAGGAAGCAGTCAACAAAGAACTGTGCTATGTGACAGTCATAGAAATAAGGGCGGAAAATCAAGTCACAAAGCAAGTAAAACAACTAACAGAAGTGATCCAACAGATGCAACAACACATAACAAATTTGGAGCTACACGTAATACACAAGACCCCACAAGAAGTAAGGGACCAAAGAGAAGTAATTGCCCAAAGCACAGTTAAGAGACTAAAATATCTTGCCTTGGAATGCAAGTAGTTGAGTAACTACAATGCCCAAACATATGAGAACCTCACTAAGAATCTAGAGTTACAAGCATTGGATTCATATCTCAAGTAAGCGAAACAAAATGCAGACACACTACAGATGTAACTGAAGGCCCTATCAGTTGTAGAAATAATGAATCGGTCTCAAGAGAAGTGCACTACCCAACAAAAGATCCATACAATTAAGAGAAGAGTTATGGAAGTAACTCAATGGATTCAACCAGTACAAGATAAGGCGTACCAATTGTTTACAGAGGTTGAAAGCTGAGTAGCAGAGCTAGAACAGGTTTTGAATGTAGTAGAACCAATCCTATAAGGACCAGTCAATGATGCGGTCATCCAAGAGTTCGTTGAGCAAGAGGCCATAGAATAAGAGTAGGTCGAAGCAGCCTGAGCCAAGCTCGACACATTCAAGGAAGAACTAGTCAGACCAGAGTGACTCGGGATGAGTCACATGTGAGTGTTGGGGGTGTGACATCCCCAAAAATAAAGAAATTAAAAAAATAATTTAGAATCTAAAATTGTTGGAAATTTATTTCCGTTTTTAGTAAATTTCGAAATTGGAAAATTTTTACCATTTATGGAAATTCTGAATTTCAAATTTTATAATTGTAATAAATGATTTGACTGTTGGGCAGAGATCGGATTTTTCCTAACTAGCTACTTGACTATGACACTTATATGAAAAAGGAAAAAAATAGAATATTTTATATTGATTGCAGGAGGACAAATGGAGCAACCATGTTGAATTTAGCTAACCATGACTCCATGAGTGGGGAATACATTGGAATTAACTCTGGGCTAATTGTTACAAGTGGCAAATCAGTGATTTGGCCAATAGAAGCCCCTGAAAATAAGGGATTTAGAAAGTTATGAAAATTCCCCAAGAGAGGGAAATAGTCCTAGGAAAACTAATAAAAGAGCATATGTGAGGAGGCAGGACGCTGCCAAGTATGCTGGGGAAAGAAGACTATGAAATTTTGTTCTTCCTGTTATGAGCACTACTATGTGAGTGTGAGGCAAGGGGGATACTGCTGGAATTCGAAGGACATTGCTGGAGAGGAGATTTCAATTCGCCCTCATGGACTCATGGTCAGGCTAGGGGCTGAATCGGGCAAGTAGATTAGCTGCCCTACTCTACGGTTGGGAGGAACGTGGTTGTTCCCTTGGTCTTCCTATAAATCTAGTTCAGATATGTAACTTTACCTTATTCTAGTCAAATGTTATGTGTTGTAATCTGTTTACTTCTATGTATGAATTTTCTGGTTGAATGTTGTGGGAAAGATCTAGCATTTTACTTCATAATTATTGGCTAGAAACATATTCTTTTATTTAGATGTGATGCTGGGTAATTACTAAGAATCTTGGAATATACTAAACAGTGAAATCAATTCTATAGTAGTTACAAACCCCATAACAGACTGGATTTCAGATTTACCGTTATCTTCTTAGTTAATTCTGTCAATTAAAATGAAACAAGATTGTTCTGTAAGTACTAGAAGCCACGCACACCAATAGCTGTGTCGGATTTTATTTCCTATGGATGCTTATAGTAAAAAGTGAGCCACCTCGAATGAGCATACCATTCATAATTCAACAAATATACCCTACAACATTGAAGTACTAGTCAATATACTTATAAACCGGTATAGTTATTTTTATGAACCGATATATATAGATATACATTGTAATGGACATTATGCAACAGAGGAGGAATGATGCTAGACTAAACTGTCTACACCAGAATCCTATAGTACTAAGTGGATAGATAACCTTATAAGAGGGGAATTTTTATTTCAAATAAAAGGGTAAAAACTCCTCGGACCCCATTATAGGAAGGTTATATATACATATATAATTCAATATAGATATGACAATAAGTTAGGGATGACTCTGTTAATCAAAAACTTACCTACAGTTAAACCAAAAATTTATGTCATAATAACCATGATGCCTATTTCATGTGAGAAGACCTATAGAGGCTTATTCAATAAAGGTAATAGAATCAGAAGGTAAAGATTGCATGATACATAAACCCAAACCACACCTATAGAGACTTATTTCATAATGGTAATAGAAACATAAGGTAAATAGTGCATGATACATAAACCCAAATGAATAATGATGCCATCAAAACTTCTGGTGAATAGACCTATAAGGGATTATACCATAATGTTAACTGAAAGAGAAGGTAAATAGCTTGTGATGCGTAAGCCCAAAACTAATTTTTACATCAAAATTAAGCATAAACGAAATCTGGGAATCATCGCACATAATTTCTTCGAAAGAACAAAACCTTTACGCGTATCACTATGCATGGTTGAATCATTTCAGGAAAGGAACTGTACATTCAAGAATAAAATTCAATTCTAGAAACAAAAATAGCTAGAATAGCCAGGAAAGAAATTGGAATATGTAGTACCAAAACCATCCTCGAAGTATATAGAGGAGAGTACTTTGGGATCCCAAATCCAAAACAAATCATTACACATTATATAATGAGCACTTTACATAACAAAAACAACTATCTACTTATCAAAGTCCAACCAGGCGCAAACTGTGCGGTGGTTCTGTATACCAAAATTATTTTATACGATTTAGGATGTACCCAGTATCAACTATCACAGAACTTGGAATTAAAATTCTCAGACTTTAGGAACGGATCAGAGCCTAGACTAGCGAGGTTTGAAATCTCAAAAAAACTTAGATACTATGTTGTAGCCCGAATACCTTTTGATGGAGTGAAGAGGGTGTCCCCATGCTTCGGCATGCCCGCACCTACACAAAATAATGAGAAGCATTAAAACATAACCAAACAGGATAATATGTTTAAGTTACATAATAGAAAGTAACTAGAAAGGGGGTCATTGAATACTTAACCGAAGCAGAGGATTTGTGCCTTCTGCCATCATGTTACACCTCCCAGACCGAAAGGGGAAGAGGAGTTCGTGCCTCCTTGATGGGTACCCTTGCACATCAAGGGGCCCATCATTAATAATAGATACCAGTGCATAATCCAAAGAAGTTATTGCAGGAATAAAAAAAAGAATGAAAGGCGTATAAACGAAGATGGTAAATATAAAAACCTTTGAAACATTCAACATAAACAAAAGAGATTAAATGCTTTCATCCGTTGGAAAAAGTTCGGTTCAAATCAATGATACTAGCGAACACTATACTCAAACACAGAAGGTCATTGACGTGCCAAAGGACTATCCAACGGAGGAAACCAGGACCAATAAAAAGGGTTTAACCAAATAAACATTACGAGTACACTTTCATAACAGACGTTGTGATACGAGGAATGGTCCGGTCCCGATAGGATGAATGTTGCAGTAACAGGGGAAAATTATGATAGGAACCAAACCCTTACCAAGAGAACCCGACTCATTTTTACTACAGTACCCTAGAATTAAGATGAGGATACTATCAAGGACCAACCAAGAAATAGGCGTGCAAATACCTACATGTGATGCAGAATGATTTCTAACACGTAAATAAAAGAATAGCCGAAGATAAACTTACCACACAGAGATGTTGGTAAGAAGTGCCACCCATAATCTCCATGCATCTAGCACAGGAAATGGAACCGTAAACTCCTGGCCATGATGTTTAAGCCAAACAAAGGAATGGTCTGTAACATCTCCCCTCCTTCACAAAAACCTTAACCAGTGTGTGAACGAAAATGGATTGAGACGGTGCTTCTTCTTTCACCCAAACCAAAACCTGAATGAGAGTGAAGGGTACGAGAGTAACCTCCAAATGGAGTAAAGGGGAGGAGGTTTCTTACTTAGTCCATGTGATCATAGGGGAGGTGTCGACATCTCCTTCGGGAACTCCAGTCAAGATCTGTACCGAGTAGACATATTCCCAGGTGCTTTAAATGTGCAGACAAGCCTTTAAGGCACAAGAGTTTCCACCTGTATTGGTTGCTAAGAGCATTAATGGCGAGGCAACCAGATGGCTTTCTTACTGAACTGTTATATGTAGAATCCAACTACCTTGCATTAAAAACCTGATGCTATTATCCCTTGTCGTTGCCTAACGAGTGATATGTAATATGATCATAACCATAACCTCCACAAGATTAACCCTCTGCGCACTTTAGTTTCAATGTGCAAGTTTAGTCGTCGAGGTTAAACCACTATACCTTTGTTTTCCGAATAGGGTTAACTTCTCCTTGTTGATTTTATAATGTTACTTACATATATTAGATTGAACTTCTTAAGGCCTAACACCTCTAACCTTGTAATGTATTATAGCGACTCTAAGTAGTTACTTCTACATGTCTTAAGGTGGCTTTGAAAATAAGAGAGTGTATAGTATTAGGTTGCCATGAAATAGGAAGCGACGACCTTATGTTAAATAGGATATAGGAGTGAAAGGCAATCAAACAGACGTACCTTAGGGTTGACAAGTTACTGAAAGGCCTCAAGGACACAAAACCAACTCAACCTCCCCAATTCATTTTTTTTTTTTTTGGTAAATTTTGAGGTACATTACATATGGTATCATAGCAAAAAGGTGACAACATTGGACCTGAATAAGGCCACAATAGCTTCTTAGTATAGATATATATATATATATTTCGATTTATGTAAAACTAACAAAAAAATCTTATGGTTACAAATAGAAAGTTATTTATGTTTTGTGTTAATTATGGCAGCTCAGGACGATGCAGAAATCAGGATGGGAGAAAACCCACAGTAGGGAACCCCTAGAGATCCAAGAAAGAGCAGTGATGAAAGTTCACCCACAGAAGTGTTAGAAACAATGAGGAACCTTATTGTTGAATTACAGATTTTCAAAGCGGATAATGAAAAATTGAAAAAAGCACAACAGGAACAGCAAGAGATAAATGAAGTCCTGTTATGCAATATAGTGACCAAGAAAAGCCCAAAAGACGATAACCATGAGGAAGAAGTCAGCAAAAGGGCTTCCAGGAACTCAGGGCCAGAAACAGAAAAATGAGATAGTTCATCGGAAGGAACACCTTCAGCTGAAGAAAAAACTAAATCTGAGAGGAAAAGAAAACAAGTAGACCACCTCAAAGGAGAATTAAAAAAGATTAAACCAACTACCTGTTGAACACACCGTGCTACTGAGAGGGGGGGTGAATCAGTAGCATAGGCAATTAATCCTTTTTAACTTTATCAACCTTATATCACCGATATGCAGATATCCATTCATTGACATTCATGTACTCTATATTCAGTTAGATTCAGATATTAAGATATACTGACAGAGAACTTATGTGTATTAAAGAATGCTGATTATAATCTTTAAGTATTTCTCCTCTTTTAACTTTTCTTGTTAATTACTGGAGGGTAGTCAACATGTTGCAGATAAAGTAACCACAGATATTCAACATCAAACATGCACATAATAAACACAGGGACACATATTTCACGACGAAACCCATAAAGGGAGAAAACCTCTTCTTCTTCGAAATGATAGGCAGTCTTTTTCAGTTCTGTACATCATTTACAATTGAGAACCAACTCAATGTGAGGCTGCTACCTCTGTTTTACAAGCTGCAACTTGTTTGAGAGCTCCAACTCTCTGGTTTCTCTAGCACCCACTAGAACGAAGCACCAACTCCCTGAGTATTCCAGCACCAACTGGATGAAGGCACCAACCTTCAAATTCTGCAAGCACCCACTTGCTGAGAGCACCAACTCTCACAGAATCCCAACACCCACTGGGTGGAAGCACCAACTTCCAATCTGTC
>ML782251.1:761398-776320 GCA_009831015.1 Picea engelmannii
AGAGACATCAGTCTCCCCTAGCACCACCCTGCCACCCTAGTTTCTCTGGATGCAACCAGATGGAAGCTACAACTTCCTGTGTTCAAGCACCTACTTGAACTTCTGAGGACAACAGTCCTCCCGAGCACCACCCTACCGCCCTAATTGCTCAAATAAAATCTTTTCCAAATTCATTTTCTTATTCTGATATATCTTGCTTACCATTTCTGCTATGCTACTCTGCCTTAATCATCTCTGATCTTCTTAACTGCTCAGCCACAATTTTTTTTTTTACTGCCTTTGATCTGCTGCTCTGCTTCACCTTCTTCTACTGCGCCTTCTCATCTTTTCTCTGCTTCACAGGTTCTCCTTTGCCACTGTCGCGCTTGCAGAGCTCTTTCTCTCTGTCTTCAACAACCCCCAATTCAGTCTCTCTGATTTTATTTTATACACATCTCCTTTTAACGATTCCACTTCCCCTTTTAATGGGAGAGCCAACGACATCTGTCTTGGCAACTGAAATGCTAACCCATTCATCATTCTTAATCGGTTTCACTTAACTGATTTACAACTAAAGCGTTAATGAGTGAGGAGGAACAGCATCCCTCCGATCGATGTCTGATCTAACGGTTCCAATACCATCGGGATTTCACCCTTCGTGAATTCGGCATTCTCACGGTCAATATTCACTTGTACTTGGAACCCCCGATTCTCCGATCCCCGATGTGCTCATTCCCGAGCTTTATCCCCTTCTGGATATATGCCAATATGACCATCTATCAAGTGACCACCACCATACCACTCGTCGGGGTTTCGGGGTTTACAATGATAATGTGCATTCATCCCCTGGAGTTGCGATATGCCGATTCCCGACATCCTCTGTACTCCTTACACCTGTCCTGCATTAACTTCTGGGTGGCCCACAGCCTATTCCTCTTATCGGGAAATCGCGTATCGCGATTTCGCGATGTCTGATGTTAAAAGTTCTTGTCAATACCAAAAACCCGAACCCCGAAACTCCAAACATGGATATGATCAACGGATCAGATTCATTCTTATCCAATGGCTGTGATCACTTCGTGAAATCGCATTTCGCGATTTCGGAGTTCTTGATGCATTGTGTTCTTTGTATTATGAACTCTTGATCCCCAAATCTCCGATGCCACCTGTCCTCTGCGCTGTCAGCACACATGATTCAACACGTATTAAACACTGCCACGTGTCACTCTGATTCATTACTTGTATGTGCCTGAAGAGTTGAATCTGTCTGAAACTTGTCACTACCTGGTTGTGCCATGTGTCACTTAGCTGACGTGGTCTGTTGAGGTGGGTCGAGTTGATCTGACGGTTCAGATTCCGTCGGGATTTTGCATATCGCGAAATCGGGGATTTCGTTGTAGAGTGAACTTTGCCTTATGAAATCCCAATCCCCAAATTGCCGATGAGGCCTCCTAGCTGCCACGTGCCCATACAAGTAAATGGTCCAGATCCCTTCTTGATTAACAGTTGTGATCAAATCATAATATCGCGTTTCGCGATTTCGGGGTTTTCATTGACGAGTGATTTGGACATTTCAAAGTCCCGAACCCCGATCCGTACAGAGCTGTGATCAACGGTCCTGATCCTTTCTGGATTTGACGGTCTAGATTCAATCGGGATTTCACCTTGGCTTTTCCCGATGGAATATCTCCCTCGCAGCTTCTGTCTGATCTGACGGCCCTTGTTCTTTCGGGAAATTTGAATGAGATCCTGTGGTTGTGGATCTATGTCTTCCTGCACGCCAACTCCTGTGCTTAACATCTACGCAACTTCTCCCGATCCAACAGCTGTCGGGATTTCCGAGTGAGATCCGACAGCTCTCAGTCTCTTTCCTGTGCTTCCTGCGCGTATAAGAACGCTATTCCTCCTGAGCTTATTCTCCTCGAATCCTTAAAGGATTCTGACATCTGCTTTCGATCATTCACCTCTCTGAACCTTCCATCTTCACTGTTGTACTTAAGATATCATCACTACTGTACTTTCCATCAATGACAAGTCTATGCTGCCTGTAAAACATGCCAACACTCCTTTGTACATTCTTTCTGCACCCATGTCATCTTCATTGCTGTGTCATCATCTAGCTTCTTCTACCATAGACGATTGCCATCAATGACAACCTTGACATTCTGAATCCTCTCTGCTATTGCCATATTTCCAACACTACCTTTGATGGAGAATCTAGGACGGGAGAGGAAGTTGAAGCATGGATGTTGGACATAAAAAAATACTTCCAGATCTACAACTGTTCCAGCAACATGAAGGTTAGAATGGCCATCTACAATCTGAAAGGGAAGGCCAACATTTGGTGGCAGGACCTGAAATTTTCCAAGGGCCTAAAGGAAAAATAGTTGGAATGGTCTGACTTTAAGAAGTATTTCAAGAAAAAATACCTTTCGGAAAGTTACTATGAAAGAAATACAAAAGAGTTCTACGAGTTATGACTTGGACAGATGACAATGGAGGACCTTATAAATGAATTTTTAGAACTGTTAAGGTTCGTACCATATATCCTAGAGGATAAAGTAAAAATTGAGCGTTTTCTAAGCTACCTACCACAGTCCTACAAGGACAGAGTTGAATTTGACAACCCCAAATCCTTGAGCAAAGTATTCAAGAAATCTCGGATGTGCTATGATCAGTACAAATAGCGGGTAGAGTTTCCCAAAGCATGGAAGGATAAGAAACAAGAGCGAATGAACCAACGAAATAAGGGGTACCAGCCATCTCCTCATCGGAATACAACAAAAAGTTTTCTAAGAAATGAATTTCACTCCAACCATCCAAATATGCAAGGCAGTGGTAAACCAGTAAACCTGGGAATGAAGAAGTTTGGAGACAATCCTCGCGAGCCATTAAAGTGTTGGGAATGTGGAGAGCCACATCTAAGGAGGAACTGTCCACATTTGAGTTCACCAAATAGAACTGTTGTTCATAATCTATAGGAAGCCTCGACAGTAAAAGATGTGGGCAGAAGCCTACATCGAATAAATGCAGCCATAGATGGTCGACAAGCTGAACACTAGTCCTCAGTGGTAGAAATTGAAGGTAAAATCAATGACACTCAAATTTCTGTTTTAATTGACCTTGGAGCTACATTAATTTATATTACACCTAATGTCACCGAGTCAAACAAACTTAAGAAACTGAAGCACGCGAAATCATGGATTGTACAATTAGCAACTGGTACTAAAAGAACGGTAGCGGAGTTTGTTCCCAATTTTGAGTTCATCTTAGACGGTCAAAGTTTAAAGACCGATTTTAACATCCTACCACTAGGATCTTATGATATGATTTTTGGGATGGACTGGTTGGAACAACACAAAGCAATATTAAATTTTTATACAAAGATGCTCAGCTATAAGGATGATTCCGATACTACCAGGACAACCCAAGGTATGCCAAAACTGGTATCAGTTAGACAAATTTCAGCAATGCAACTAAAGAAATGTATGAGAAAGGGATTCCAAGTTTATGCCATCCAAGTGATGAATCTAGCAGGAAAGGAGGATAAGCCAAAGTTGGAAGACTTTCCTATCCTACGCGATTTCAAAGACATGTTTGTGGATGAGATACCATAATTACCCCCTAGAAGGGAAATATAATTTTCCATAGACCTGTTACCTGGTTCTTCCCCTATCTCAAAGGTGCCTTACCGGATGAGCCTACCTGAACTGACAGAATTAAAAATACAATTACAATAATTGTTAGACAAAGAGTACATCAGACCGAGTGTCTCACCTTGGGGAGCACCAGTCCTCTTTGTGAAAAAGAAGGATGGTACTCTAAGATTATCTATCGATTATAGACAAATGAACAAAATGACTATTAAGAATAAATACCCCTTACCAAGGATAAATGATCTGTTCGATCAAGTGGGGGGGGCAAGATCTTTTCAAAACTTGATTTACGATCCAGTTATCATCAAGTTTGGATAAAAAATGAGGACATAAACAAAACAAAATTTCCGACAAGATACGAACATTACAAGTTTGTAGTCCTACCTTTCGGACTCACTAACACCACATCCATGTTTATGTGCCTAATGAACAATATTTTCAATGAGTACTTGGACAAGTTCGTGGTAGTATTCATCGACGATATCCTAGTCTATTCAAAGACAAAGGAGGAACATGAGGAACACTTAAGAATAGTGTTGCAAACGTTAAGGAAGCACAAATTATATGCCAATTTCGAAAAGTGTGACTTCTACCAGAAAGAGATACAATATCTTGGACATATAATTTCAGCAGAGGGCATTGTCGTAGACCCATAAAAGACAAAATCCATTAGGGAATGGCCGGTACCTAAAGATGTAGCGAATATACGATCGTTCATGGGAATCACTGGATATTACCACTGGTTTATAGAAGGGTTTTCCAAGATAGCTTACCCTATCACATCATTACAAAAGAAAGGAACTAGGTTTAACTGGTCAGAGAAATGTCAAGACAGCTTCAATAAACTAAAGGAGTTATTGACAACGACTCCCATATTGAAGGTAGCAGACCTCAATAAAGACTTCACTATATGTGTTGATGCAAGTAAGGAAGGACTAGGTGGTTTCCTAACCTAGGAAGGACACGTTATTTTCTATGAGTCTCGGAAATTGAAGGAACACGAGAAAAATTACATCACTCATGACTTAGAATTAGCAGCAGTAATACACGCCTTAAAGATGTGGCGACACTACATAATGGGCAGAAGATTCTTATTATTAATGGACAATAGCAGGGTAAAATATGTATTAAACCAACCAGATCTTAACGCAAGGCAAGCAAGGTGGTTAGCCTTCTTGAGAGAATTCGACTTCGAGGTCAGACATATCAAAGGAAAGGAAAATAAGGTAGCAGATTCTTTAAGTAGAAGAATCCATGGGTTATTTGAGATGAATGTTAGCAGAGAAGAAAGTGAGCTGGAAGGAAGAATAAGGATGGCAGGTGATGATGACAAAAACTATACTAAAATAAATATAGATATACCGAACAATACTTCGAACTCAGAGAAACCAGATCTAAGTATCGACGAGAAGGGACTGTTACAGTTTAAAAATAGACTTTACATACCAGATTCAACATGGTTGAAATTGACAATCTTGGACGAAGTACATAAAAAGCCTTATTCTGGCCACCCAGGTTACCATAAAATTTTAGCAACACTGAAGAAACTATTTTATTGGCCTAACATGAAAGGAAAAACAACAGAATACTTGGCAAGGTGCTAAGATTGTTAGCAGGTTAAGGCTGAGCACCAGCATCCAACCAACCTATTACAGCCATTGCCAGTACTAGAATGGAAATGGGAGACTATATCACTCGACTTTATAACAGGTTTGCCTAAAACTCAGAAACATAATGACTCTATGATGGTTGTAATCGATAAAATCAGTAAGTCTACACACTTTATTCCTGTAAAGTCTAATTTTAAAGCTATAAACATTGCTGAAATATTCATGAAAGAAATCTTTAGACTGCATGGTATTCCAAAAATGGTGATTTCAGATAGAGACGTAAAATTCACATCCGCCTTTTGGAAGGAATTGTTTGCAAGGCTCAATACCAACTTGAATTTCAGTACAAGTTATCATCCAAAAATGGATGGACAGATCGAAAAGACAAACCAGATCATGGAGGATATGCTCCACATGTATGTAAGAACAAAACCGAACAAGTGGAAAGACTATCTGCACTTGGTAGAATTTGCATATAACAATGGGTACCAAACTTCAGCTAAGTTAAGCCCTTTCGAAATATTGTACAGCAGAAAATGTACAACTCCAATTAGCTGGGATAACCTGGCTGATAGACTCATGGTTGGACTCGAAATGCTCCAAGAAATGGAGAACATGGTTAGAAAGGTACCATAGAACTTGAAAGAAGCACAGGACAAACATAAGAGCTATGCAGATAAAAAAAGAAGGCACTTGGAATTTCAAACAGGAGACCATGTTTATTTAAAAGTCAAATCCAAAAAAAGCTCATTGAAGTTAGGGAATTGCCAAGTTGGCACCTAGGTTTTGTGGGTCCTTCAAGATACTAGCTCGAATTGGACCCGTAGCATACCAACTTGCACTTCCAGCTAATCTAAGAATTCATAATGTATTTCATGTTTCATTGCTGAAAAAGTATATTCATGACCCTACTCATATGATTGATTGGAACTTGGTGCAGGTGGAACCTGAAGGTGAGTTCGAGGTGGAACCCCTGGGCATTTTGGACCAGAGAGAAATAACACTTCAGAATAGAGCCCTCACTCAGGTAAAGGTGCAATGGAATCACTTTAGTCCTGAGGAGGCCACTTGGGAATTGGAGGGAGATTTGCGGAAATCTCATCCAATCGCGTTCCAGGAAAGGAACGAACATTGAGGAAAGTGTTTTATTTAAGGGGGAAAGGATGTGACATCCCTAAAAATAAAGAAATTAAAAAAATAATTTAGAATCTAAAATTGTTGGAAATTTTTTCCATTTTTAGTAAATTTCGAAATTGGAATTTTTTTTCCCATTTATGGCAATTCCGAATTTCAAATTTTATAATTGTAATAAATGATTTGACTGCTAGGCAAAAATCTGATTTGTCCCAACTAGCTACTTGACTATGACACTTGTATGAAAGAGGAAAAAATAGAATATTTTATATTGATTGCAGGAAGACAAATGGAGTAGCCATGTTGAATTTAGCTGACCATGACTCCATGAGTGGGGAACACACTGGAATTAACTCTGGGATGATTGTTACAAGTGGAAAATTAGTGATTTGGCCAATAGTAGCCCCTGAAAATCAGGGATTTAGAAAGCAATGAAAATTCCCCAAGAGAGGGAAAAATTCCTAGGCAAACTAATAAAAGAGCATATGTGAGGAGGCAGGACGCTGCCAAGTATGGTGGGGAAAGAAGACTACAATTTTTTTTTCTTGTTGTTATGAGCACTATTGTGTGAGTCTGACACAACAGGGATACTGCTGGAATTCGAACGACATTTCTAGAGAGGAGATTTCAATTCGCCCTCATGGACTCATGGTCAAGCTAGGGGGTGAATCAGGCAAGTAGATTGGCTACCCTGTTCTACGGTTGGGAGGAACATGGTTGTTCCCTTTGTCTTCCCATAAATCTAGTTTAGATATGTAACTCTACCTTATTCTAGTCAAATGTTATGTGTTGTAATCTATTTACTTCTATGTATGAATTTTCTGGTTGAATGTTGTGGGAAAGATCTAACATTTTACTTCATAATGATTGGCTAGAAGTAGACTCTTTTATTTAGATGTGATGCTGGGAAATTACTAAAAATATTGGAATATACTAAACATTGAAATGAATTCTGTAGTAGTTACAAACCCCATAACAGACTGGATTTCATATTTATTGTTATCTTCTTATTTAATTCTGTCAAGTAAAATGAAACAAGACTGTTGCATAAGTACTAGAAGCCACGTGCACCAACAATTGTCGCGGATTTTATTTCCTATGGATTCTTATAATAAAAAGTGAGCCACCTCGAATGAACATACCATTCATAATCCAACAAATATACCCTGCAACATTGAAGTACTAGTCGATATACTTATAAACTGGTATAGTTATTTTTATGAACTGATATATATAGATATACATTGTAATGGACATTCTGCGACATAGGAGGAATGACGCTAGAGTAAAATGTCTACACCATAATCTTGTAGTACTAAGTGGATAGATAACCTTATAAGAGGGAAATTTTTATTCCAAAGAAAAGGGTAAAAACTCCTCGGACCCCATTACAGGAAGGTTATATATACATATATAATTCAAGATAGATATGACAGTAAGTTAGGGATGACTCTGTTAATCAAAAACTTACCTACAGTTAAACCACAAATTTCTTTCGTAATAAGCATGCTGCCTATTTCGTCTGAGCAGAGCTATAGAGGCTTATTCAATAAAGGTAATAGAATCAGAAGGTAAAGATTGCATGATACGTAAACCCAAACCAGACTTATAGTGACTTATTTAATAATGGTAATAGAAACAGAAGGTAAATAGTGCATGATAGGTAAACCCAAACTAATAATAATTCCATCGAACCTTCTGGTGAATATACCTATAAGGGCTTATACCGTAATGATAACTGAAACAAAAGGTAAATATCTTGTGATGCATAAGCCCAAAACTAATTTTTACATCAAAATTAAGCATAAACGAAATCTGGGAATCATCGCACATAATTTCTGGGAAAGAACAAAAAATTTAAACTTATCACTATGCATGGCCGAATCATTTCGGGAAAGGAACTGTACATTCAATAATAAGATTCAATTCTGGAAACAAAAATAGATAGAATAGCCAGGAAAGAAATTGGAATATATAGTACCAAAACCATCCTCAAAGTATATAGAGGAGAGTACTTCAATATCCCAAATCCACAAAAAATCATTACACATTATATAATGAGCACTTTACTTAACAAAAATGACTGTCTAGTTATCAAAGTCCAACCAGGTGCAAGTTGTGCGGTGGTTCTATATACCAAAATTATTTTATACAATTCAGGGCGTACCCCATATGAACTATCATAGAACTTGGAAGTAAAATTCTTAGACATTAGGAATGGATCAGATCCTGGACTAGTGGGGTTTGAAATCTCGAAATAACTTAGATACTGTGTTGGAACCCAAATATGTTTTGATGGAGTGAAGAGGGCATCCCCATGCTTCAGCATGCCCGCACCTGCACAAAATAACAAGAAGTATTAAAACATAACCAAACAGGATAATATGATTAAGTTATAGAACATAAAGTAACTAGAAAGGGGGTCGTTAAATACGTAATTGAAGCAGAGGATTTGTGCCTTCTTCCATCATTCTACACCTCCCAGACGGAAAGGGGAAGAGAAGTTTGTGCTTCCCTGATGGGTACCCTCGCAAATCAAGGGGCCCATCATTAATAATAGATACCAATGCATAATCCAAAGAAGTTATTGCAGGAATAACAAAAAAAATGAAAGGCATATAAATGAACATGGTAAATATAAAATCCTTTGAAACATTCAACATAAACAGAAGAGATTAAATGCTTTCGACCATTGAAAACAATTCGCTTCAAATCAATGATACTAGCGAACACTATACTCAAACACAGAAGATCATTAACATGCCAAAGGACTATCCAACAGAGGAAACCAAGACCAATAACAAGGGTTTAACCAAATAAACATTATGAGTACACTTTCATAAAAGACATTGTGATACGAGGAATGGTTCGGTCCCGACAGGATGAATGTTGCAGTAATAGGGGAAAATTATGATAGGAACCAAACCCTTACCAAGAGAACCCGACTCCTTTTTACCACAGTACCCTGGAAGTAACATGAGGATGTTATCGAGGACCAAACAAAAACATAGGCATGCACAGACCTACATATGAGGCAAAATGATTTCTAATGCACAAATAAAATAATAGCCGAAGGTAAACTTACCACACAGAGCTGCTGTCGAGCAGTGCCACCCAAAATCTCCACGCATCTAGCATAGGAACTGGAACTGTGAACTCCTGGCCATGATGTTTAAGCCAAACAAAGGAATGGTTTGTAACGTCTCCCCTCCTTCACAAAAACATTAACATGGGTGAGAACAAAAATGGACTGAGACGATGCTTCCTCTTTCACCAAAACCAAAACCTGAATGAGAGTGAAGGGTACGGGAGTAACCTCCGAATGGAGTAAAGGGGAGGAGGTTTTGTACTTAGTCCATGTGATCATAGGGGAGGTGTCGACGTATCATTAGGGCATGCCAGTTGAGATTTTTACTGAGTAGACATATTCCCAGGTGCTTTAAATGTGTAGACAAGCCTTTAAGGCACAAGAGTTTCCACCTGTATCAGTTGCTAAGAGCATTAATGGCGAGGTAACTGGATGGATTTCTTATTGCACCGTTATATGTCAAATCCAACTACCTTGCATTAAATACCCAAGGTTTTTATGCCTTGTCGTTACCTAACGAGTGATATGTAATATGATCATAACCATAACATTCACAAGATTAACCCTCTGCACACTTTAGTTTCAAGGTGCAAGTTTAATCGCCTAGGTTAAACCACTATACCTTTGTTTTCCGAATAGGGTTAACTTCTCCTTGTTGATTTTATAATGTTACTTACATATACCGAATTGAACTTCTTAAGGCCTGACACCTATAACCTCACAATGTATGATAGAAACTCTAGGTAGTTACCTCTACATGTCTTAAGGTGGCTTTGAAAATAAAACAGTGGATAGTATTAGGTTTCCATGAAATTAATGGTCCCTAGTTATGGACTTGTTGTTTGTGTACAACACATTACTGAAGTAGGAAGTGGTGACCTTATGTTAAGTGGGATAGAGGAGAGAAAGGCAATAAGACGAATGTACCTTAGGGTTGACAAGTTACAGAAAGGCCTCAAGGACACAAAACCAACTCAACGTCCCCAATTAAAAAATATTTTTTTATGTAAATTTTGACGTACATTATAGGGGGCCTGTTGGACCTTGACCAAGTTTTGGGATATTTTGACCTATTTTTAAAATTCGAGAACCTGTTGAAGGAGGAGCACAAGAGAAAGAAGATTGGGATGTCAGCCCATGGGTTTACCCAAGCTTAGGCCTATTTTGTAAAGTATAAATAGATGTCTAGGAAATGTAAGGTAGTGGCGTATATGTGTAAGCATATATGTGATAAGAGCTAAGTGCTAAGTGAATGTTTGGTTTGAAGATGCTCTGTGCATACTGTGAGAGACTTGCAGAGCTAGGTGTAAGGTATTGTAATAGGGTGTGAAGTGCTTTGTGTTGTAACGCAAGGAAGGAGGATCTAGTGAGGTGCGCAGATCTCTTGTCCTTGGCGAAGTAGGGTTTTGAGGCTCTCTTCTTGTAATCGATTGAATGAAGACAATAAACAAGAAGAGTTGGTGGAAATATCCCTAGGGAGGGGGTGAACCACATAAACATTGTGTTGCTCCTCTTTGTTCTTGTCTTGATGTGTTTATACTTCTCTTGCTAAGTGATTTGATAGAAATAAATATGCTTAAGCTTAGTGCTAATAATCTGTGAGAATGTTATATCTGATCTGTATGAATATGCTTAGTGCTTGATCTATTATATCATATCTGTTTCCCTATGTAAAGTACTCAAATACATCAGATCTAAGTGAATGATGTGATACTCTATTTTATCTGTGTAGTAGTTATTAGTTAAATATTGATGAACTATTGATGCTAAGTTCTCTGTTAAGTATTATAATCAAATATCTGTGTCCCATCTAAGGTTGCAGACACTTGAGTGCTACAACCACCACTGCCTCTACCTCAGGTGAGACTTCATCTGATTTGCAGGTGTTGCCGAACGGGCCGGTAGTTAGGTTTTTGTTGGTGCGTTGTTGTAGCATTGAACCCTGGGTCTGTCCTTGTGCCAATAGGTGTTTTTCATGCCTCAAGGCTAGTTTCTATCTTCCAGAGGTATCTGTCTATGTGACGCCACAAACAATGTTGTCGAGTACAACACAATCATAGAGTTTCTTCATGATGCTTTGTCGCATGACATTTCTCACCTCCGAGCCTACCTATATGCTTAGTTGATTGTGTCTCAGTTAAATGGGTTTTACCTCGTTTATGATCCTACTTTACACTGACGCTTCCTTAGGGTATGTCTCTTAGAACGTTTCTTTGATTACATTACGCATATCCATGTTCCTAGGATATTAAATCAAATAACAAATACTTTAGCTAATCATGTATTAGATTAGCATGTTGCACACACATAAAAAGAATCACACACATACACGTGTACATACATTTGAAAATAAATGTGGTTCGGAAGACATAAAAGATGTAAATATATATATATATCAAAAAGTATTAGAGTACATAGGTGGGTGCAAACACCTCTAAAATAATAATCTGGTATATGTCACGGGGCTTACTCCCTAAAACTATATACAAAAAGGGTTCCCTCGACACATAATAAGTCCATCGTATCTGATCTTGGAGCCTGTTAGCCCTGCCATAGTGAACGACGATGTTTGTGAAACGCTGAAAGAGTTGGACCCAAGTCCGTGGCACCCCAAATACATGAGGTTGCATGGATGCTGGGAGATCCTTGATCTCGACAATGGGAACTACACGAGTGATCACGGTGAGGTTATGCTCCACTCGTCTCAAAACTCTCTCAACCTCTCTGGCAGGAGGTCCCCCTATGGCTACTAGTCCACCGACTGTTGTTGCTACTACCTCTAGTAAAGGATGTCTCCTAGTCCTTGAGAAGTCTATCAGGCGCACTAGTCCCACATCTGTACATAATAGATACACAGTTGTCAATAATATGATGCATATAAAATAATGATATATAAAAAAGAAACTAAAAATTAAATAACTTTAAATTCATGTACCTATATCTCCTCGCCCCTCTCCAGAGGTACGGGCATGTTTGGATATCTAGAAAAGTTGATTCTAGTGTAGGGGTATTTGATCCATATGGATATCGGTGGCCACCCACCTTTTCCAACTGGCTCAAAACAGTTTTCTGACATTGTTATCACTGAAATTTCGTCCGCACATGGCGACAAGAACTCAGCATCGTCAAACAAGTAATGAAGTCATTCATGGCACTGAATCAATTTCATAGCATTCCAGAAAGGTAAAAAACTATACAAAGTAACTAAAAATTGAAGGGCGCTTTACAAAAGTTTGGTGCGCGCACACATGCACGGAACAAAAACGTACCATGCGCGCATAAGCGCACGATGCGCGACTATTAGCACAAAAAACCGCGCACCTGCTAAACGACGCATTTATTGAATTGGTCGGCCTCCCAACCACTTATGGATCAGCTCTCAAGTCGATTTGACCATCAAATCTGAGTTGAATCGACATGGTAGGCTGGTCAAAGACCTAATGAAGCCCTAAAGAGCCCCTTTTCACACTTCAAAGGAGTTACATAATCACCCAATGCAGTGCTATAAAAAGCCATGAAGAAACATCATTTTCTCAAGGAATTTCATGTAAGGTTATGCTGCTGAGATTTTTTTAAGGACTCACTCCTTGGCAATAACACATTAGCACCATTTCATTGAGATATCCATCTCTCCATTGAGTGGATGTGCTAGGAGTTCTTTCACCATCATTCTCATTTTCTTATTGTAAGGAGAGCAAGTTTGTGAGGGCCTCAAGAGCCTTCCATTGGAGAAAGAAGGGACTCATAGTCCCCTTTCTTCATTGTTCTTTGATTTCATCAATTGATCAGCCTAAAAACATTGGTGATATTGGTCTTGTTGTGTCTTTTATTTCTTTATCCATATGCTTATGATTTTAGTTTGTATTAGTTTAATTCTTGCTTACAGTTTTGTTTTTGTTTCTCTAACTATTTCCTCTACAGCGGTCATGCTCAGCAAGACCCAACTAGGCATGTAAGCACCTCTTATTTTCTCACAAGGTGACGAATTGGGTGCAAATAGATTGGAGACCATACTAGGGATAAGGTATCAATTCCTCCCTCATTTGGGTTTATTTTGCTTTCCTTTTAGTTTGTTTAACTTGCAGGTGCACAAACCGGCCTCTACCGACCTGCTAACCAGTCAATTCACAACAGAATTGAGAGAAATCCATCCAAATTTTTCTTTATCATTCGTTTGTCATAGGTGCGTGGGTATTCCAACCCACAGACGTGCATCATGTGTGAATGTGCCTAAACAACAATTTTTCTATGTGTGCATGCACTTTATGTCTCAATTCTGATAGCGCGCAGGTGCTCTGTGCACCTCTGTCTACACTAGGGGCCATGCATCTGAACTAAATTTCACATTGTAAGGTCTTGGGATGTGGGGAAAGTCATTTTCCTTCTTAATAACGATGTTATGCATGCTCTGAATACTGCACCACACTCAGACCCCTCATCTTATAAAGGGGATAGTCAAACAAACATAGGCACTTAGGTGGATAAAAATCAATTTCCCTTATTTGCTTTCTGCTACCTGGATGGCTTGCTTTGATTTACAATCTAAGGTGAACATCATACTTAATCACATCTAACTCACATTTGGGACTAGAAGTTGAAGTAACAATCCTTGAGTATGCTCTTCTCTTGCGCCTTCAAGCGATCTTGAGAATCAGAAAAAGATTGTGAAAACAATCTCATCTCCCTTAACAAAGTTTCAAAACCTTTAGGAGAGGACAATAGCCCTTTTTGGGACCCCTCTTAGTTTCATTTTTCAAACATATCTTAAATTTGTAACGGGCCCATACATGCCCACATGTCACAAAGGTAGGATAGTGGTTGGAATTTTTCTTTCTTAGATAAAAAAACTAGGAGAGTTTAAAGGTTTGTAACGGGCCCATACATGCCCACATGTTCAATCTAGGATAGTTTCATGCTTTTCTAGATTACATCATCATATGGAGATAAAGGATAGTAACAGACCCACATGTCCACATGCTAGCTTCCTAGGGCTTTTGAATTCCGCAAGGTTGTACCAATGACATCTAGCTAATTAGGTAATCAAACTCTTGTAAGGACCAAGAGAAGTCCACATGCAGCATGGTGACATATAATTAACTAAAAATTTGGCACACTTTCACTCACACACAAAAGTCACTTCGCACTCACAATAGCTTCTTCTCGAAACGTGGAGGTCTAAGTACGTTTCCTCCAAAGGGATTCCGAAAAAACCCCATCTTTTCTTGACAGGACTATCCACTCTGTTAAGGTCCTAACCCGCACATAGGTAGATCAATGTATTCGGATGTAATAAAGGTCAATATTAATAAGAGCTTTCAATAAAATAGAATAAGGCGGATGTAAGAAGACCTAATAGAAGCTTCCACTTCTAGAAGGATCTTCCTCTAGATGCTTCTTTTTAGTATAAATAGGAGTCGAGGGTATGAGAACCCTAGCTTGGATATTATTGTAACAG
>ML782251.1:782164-920946 GCA_009831015.1 Picea engelmannii
AATAGAATAAGGCGGATGTAAGAAGACCTAATAGAATCTTCCGCTTCTAGAAGGATCTTCCTCTAGATGCTTCTTTTTAGTATAAATAGGAGTCGAGGGTATGAGAACCCTAGCTTGGATATTATTGTAACAGAGAGTTTCTCGACTGGAGGTTTCCCCCTTGAAGAGGCCTGTGAACATTTCTATCTGATTCAAAGTGTTATTTCTGTTGCTATTTCGTATATCGTTTATGTGTATTGTGAAGATTATGCTGGATATTTTACTGTTATTCTGTCATTTCTAGCATTTCATTTCTGTTCTGCATATTTTATATATCTGGTATCTTGCCCACTCCCAATTTTAAATCAAACGAGGTTGGTTTTCACCCCCAGCCTCACAGAACAACTTCATCTAAAAAATTTCTAAAAACTTACTAAGTTTTCCTCCACAGGAGGTTCCAAAAGAATTTTTTAGTGTAGGTAGGATTTCGGGGATAGGAATCCAAATAACTCCCCGTTATCTGGTTCTCACATTTTCAAAACATAGAGGTTGACAAATAGGGAACTTCAAAATCCTCCAAGTCCAGTGTTCCAATCACCAGAAGGTAGGGAGATACCCGTGAAGGGTCGAAGGACGAGGACCGGTTGTTCTATGCGTCCCCCCTTGAGGCACCCACCTCTTGGACGGGATCCAGCCCGTGACCCATTTCTTAGGTCGAAAATCTAAATGCCGCACTATGACTGAGGTACCTAGTGACCAATTTTAGGACATCTACCCAGGTGGCGATTGTGGGCTGCAATCGCACCTTGATTGAATTTTGTATGGCTATTGGGAAATATCGCCAGCTCTTTCGGGATATGCCCCCTCTACCCCTCATTATAACCAATTATTTCATCCTTCACTAGTTTCTCTTCTAGTGACTTCAGACCCCACTGTTGAGTACTATTGGAAGGTCCAGAGCTATTTGAGAGGAAGGACGTTACATCTTCTAGGACACGAGTATTTGCTTTCTTTTGATTTCCCCACGCAGACAAAACCCTCTTACCCACATATATGCTTCTTTCTCATTTATGTATGATGCACATCTGATTACAGTTTGACTTTGATATATATATTGTGTAAACAGTCACAACAAAGACTCTGGTTTCTATATTTCTCTCACCACTTTGTGCACACATTCACACAACTAGTCTGACATCATAGGGGAACCACAGAACCCCCATCATTCACGACACTTGGTCAACCTCCCTCCTATCTTAGGGGGAGTATCTGGTCGTTCCCTCTGATTGGTACCTCCTTCACACACTCCTGTGAGTGCTACTATCTTAGGATCAACTTTTCTTGGTTCTACATTACTTGGGTCCACTTCCCAAGGTCATATATTCACTCACTCTCCTTTGCACGGAAGTGGGGGCCCCACTTCCTCTCAAGGAGGGAGCACCAACCCACCTAGTCCCCATCAAGGGTCAGGTTCACAACACACTATGGATGGAGCTAACCCTCCCCCCCCACTACAGATGCCATATTTGGCCTCTCTCAACATACCGGATCTCACCAAGCTCACCAATGATCCTATATTACATGATGCCACATGGCCTGCAATGCCAACAAAACTTCCTTCAGACATACCAAAGTTTGAAGGAAAGGCGGGGGATGACCACGCCAACCATGTCATGACGTTTCATCTATGGTTTTCTTCCAATAGCATCATGGATGATTCCATCAGACTGTGATTATTTCAATGCACACTTACTGTCCATCAACCAAATGGTATGTCGAAGAAAAATTAGGGTCCCATGGGACCTTTGAGTCATTGGCCAAAGCATTTTTTACCTTCTTCCAATTACCCATCTGCCATGACAACGGTCTAGAACTACTGTCTAACTTCAAACAAACCTCAGCCACCAACATCACTGACCACATTCATGAGTGGCATAGCGACGTAGTTTGTGTAAAGCAGAAACCACCAAGCAACAATGTCTTGACTGGTTTCTTAGATCACTTATCTCTCTACTTGGTAAAGATGTCGCTTCCACCTTCCCGCAATCTGAAGAGGAAGATATTAGTAAGGATCAACAATATGACCTTATCTATGCACAGTTAGGGTATTTATACATGGTACTTCCTGATCTTCCAAAACCTATGCCTTTTGGCCAAGACAAACCTGGGATGTCACACTTAGCAGACGGACTAATAGGTGCCACCACACACCATAGTCCACAACCCCAACCACCACTGATGTATGGAACACCTCAATACTTGCCAACATATGGGGGCACTCCTTATTACCCCCCACCCCCTTATCAATAGCCATATCCTGTTGCTATACCTCCACCCATCAGTGGACCACCACTGGCACCTCCCATGCATCCATCTATTCCCACAAACAATGGTGCTCCCTCAACATCCGCTTATAGTATTGGTGAAAGCACACAACCTTCCTATGTACCTTATGGATCGGCACCACCTCAAAATCCTTACTTCCCATTTCCTGGTCCTCCACAACCCATGGCTCCCCCAAATCCTCATGCGGGGGTAAATTTTGTTCAACCTTCTTCTACTCAACAATACCAAAATTTTGAACAGTTGAACACAGCCAACCCAACTCACCCTTCGAACGATACCAAGAAGAAAGGACGGAACAAGAATAAAAACAACCCTAGTCAAGGCAGGAATCAACCCCCACAGCATCAACCCACTGGGGGCAACCAGAACCAAGGGAACCAGAACCCCCAAGGGGGCAATAAAAAAAAACGCCAAGGGAGGAATAATGTTAAAACCATATTCCCTTGTGCCCTTTGTGATGAGTTCGGTCATTACACTCACCATTTCCCCCAGATCACTGATTTCAAATGGTTGAAAGACTCTGGGAGCCTTCCCCCTTCTCCTGCACAAACTGCCCCTCAGAAGGCACCACAACAATATGTGCAACAACCCCCTCCCTTCGTGCTGCAAAATCCTATCCCACATCAAGGGGTGATAAACACCCAACAAGACACGCAACATCCCCCACCTTAAGTGGGTCAATACCACAACCTCAACAATCCAGCATAGCGAACAATTCTCTTCACCAGTGAAGAAAAAATCCTTCTGCAAACATGCAACCGTCAATATCATACCCCAACTGAGTCTACTCCTATCTCTTCAGAGACAAACCCTACACCGACAGGACTCCCGTTGGTGATCCCTCGCCCTTCCGCCAAACCACCACTTCGCATCCCTTGCAACCCCTTGTGCAGGAATGTCGACAACCCATAGGCTAGGGCCGCTCATAACTATAGCTTGGTCGACAACTTAGCACAATCCCCAGCTGCCATGTCAGTTTTGGAGGTCCTCCAGAATTTCCCTACTCAGCGAAAATCACTACTTTCCGCCTTGGGGGAAATCAACCCTGCATATACTAGACTCATCACCTTTGATCTTGACAATAGCGAACCTCATCTTCCCTCCCTAGTCGCTATTCAAATACCAGTAAAAATATGGAACATCACCGTTCATCGGTGTATCATCGATGAAGGTGGATCTACATGCATCATGTCTAAAACAATATGGAAGAAACTTGGTTCCCCGGAACTCATACCCTCCACCATCACATTACGAGATTATGATGGACGACCATCATCTCCTAAAGGGCTCTTCCAAAATGTCCCCGTGGAACTCGGGGGAAAAACTATTCTCATTGACATCGAAGTTATCGACGCTCCACTCGATTACAATATCTTGTTCGGACGTAGCTACATGTATGCTATGAAGGCAGTGGCATCCTCCGTCTTTCAGACAATCATGTTCCCCCACAACGGGAAGATTGTGATGATCGACCAAGTCTCACATTATGAGCCAAACCCATCTGCCAATCTCGATAACATTCTTCCTCCCATTCACACCAACAAAGACTCATATCCACTCATCGAGATGGGTCCTAGGATTTTCAAAGATCCGTCCTTATTAGGGACATACCATGGAGCACCACCACTCCTTCCCCCTAATCAAGTATGCGTCATCTCATCTAATGGAACTCACACGGAGGATACTCTTCCTCCTCAGGAGGCTTTCATCATTCCTGACGTCTCAATAGTCGCAGAACCACTCCAGCCGGAGCCTCCTGCGCACTCGTCGACCTCAACAGTCCACGACTCCACATCCCCTCAAGGGAATAATCCCATCTGGGAGACAATCCCCCAACCCCTCATGCAAATTCCCTTCTTTTACCCTCCACCAGGTATAAAAGCTTTTCAGGTAGCCGCAACGCTCACACTACCCAATATGGTGTTAGCAATCCCAGTGTGGTATTTACATCCACCTGAGAAGGTCCCTCGCCCATCCCTTCCCCCACAGGAAGGCCTCCCCATGATGATTCCCGTCCTTACCCCCACTACCCCCATACTCCCTACCCCCCCTACTACAACTGCGGGTAGGAGAAAGAAGAAGGAGCCCGCAGCTCCACTTCCTCCACGCATCCCACCACCTTGCGCACTATGTGAGAAAGAGGGTCACCAAACCAACAACTGCCCATCACTACCGGAATTACGGAATTTGATTCCCCTCAATCAAACTCCCACAACACCTGTCACTACTGCTAGTCCTACTACCACCCAACCTTCCAGTAGTAAAGGGTTGAGGACCAAATTCGCGTGTGCTATCTGTTCCGAGTATGGCCATTACACCCATCATTGCCCAGCACTGCCATGTTTCCGGTAGACATTAACTGTTGTATGCCAGAATTTCTAGAACAACCCACGCCCTACTACATCCTCTACAACAAATATCATTGACATTCGTTATGTCACCACTTTAGTCAATGAACGTGTGAGATGCCATTGCTCTCTCTGCGATTCATTAACTCACTTTACATACCAGTGTCCTATGATCCTCGCATACAGGCAACGACAATTAGCCCTTACATCATCCCACCTGCGTCACCAACCCACAATGGCGGTAATTGACATTACTTCATCACTCGAGGATCTTCATGTCATTTCTCCAGAGCCCAAGGCACTCCCAACTCCTCCATGGTTCTTAAATGACATCTCTGAGGATTTACCCCGCAACCCCCCAACTCTCTTGCTCATTCCCCTACGAAAATTCTCCACCCAACCACCATGGGTACCCCTCAGTACTTCAATATATGGTTTATGTTGAGTGAACCCTCACCATCTCCTACCATTTCTCCCCCTACTTCTCCATCAGGGGGCAACCACACCGTCACCGAGGTCACTCCTCACGACCCCTTATATTCCTGTCGTTTTCAATGCGACGAGGAAATACTTGAAGAGATACAACACCCAGACTCTCCCTGGGACGCCCTGCATCATCGTGCACTCTTCCTTCCATAGGAAGCCCTCATGCCTCCTAACCAAAACCCCATTTACACGGTCGAAACCAAAGATTTTATCCCATCAGGGCCTATCAATTGGTTCAACAATCCCATTCCTGCCCCCGACGCGTTTGAAGAAGGTAATCTGGCCAACATTTCCCCCACCATCAAAATCGACATTTCCATTAAAAACGACATCGTCGAAGAAATCATCATTGGAGCTTCTTGCACTCCTCAAGAAATCACCGCATATAAATCCCTCTTCCAGGAATATAGGGATATTTTCGCCTGGTCATACACAGAAATGCCTGGCCTTGACCCATATATTTTCAAGCATCGCATCGACACCTGGCCTGACATCACACCAGTTTGCCAGAAACAGCGACCGCTACACCCATCCAAGGCCGCGGCTATCAAAGCCGAAATTGACAAATTACGTACGACCGGATTTATTTACCCCATCGCTTATACCTCATGGGTTTCCAACCCTGTACCCGTCGACAAAAAATAGGGCACTATCCGCGTTTGCACCGACTTTCATGATCTCAATAACGCATGTCCCAAAGACAACTTCCCAACACCTTTCATCGATCAAATTATCGACGACTGCGCCGACCACGAAGCTCTCTCCTTCATGGACAAATTCTCTAGCTATAACCAAATTCAAATCCACCCAGCCGATCAATATAAAACCGCATTCATTACCCCATGGGGTACTTTTTCATATCGTGTCATGCCTTTCGGCTTAAAAAATGCCGGTGCAACTTTTCAGCGGGTGATGACATACATCTTTCATGATCTGGTTGCAATCATCCTCGCCTACTTGGACGACCTCACAGTTCGATCCAAGAAATGCACCCAACACCTCGATGGTTTACGAATCATCTTTCTATGGTGTCGTCAGTACAACATCCGCTTGAACCCTCTCAAGTGTGTGTTCTGTGTCACCATAGGGCACCTCCTCAGTTTTATCGTTTCCCAAAGCGGTATTACCGTAGACCCCCTTAAAGTCAAAGCTATCACCGAAATTCCACCTCCTCAGAATTTACGAAAACTTCAGAGACTTCAGGGAAAAACTAACTTTCTTCGGCGCTTTGTCCCAGATTACGCCATCCGTGCACATGGTTTCCTTTGCTTACTACATCACGAAATCCCTTTTCACTGGGACGACTATGCCCAACAGTCGTTTGACGATCTTAAAGCAGCGCTTTCAAATGCACCTGACTATAATCGCGGCTACATTCTCTACGTATCAGCATCAACTGTATCAGTAGACGACGTCCTCATCCAGCTTGGAGATGACAATCGTGAACATGTCATTTACTACGTTAGTAAGAACCTCTTGGGACCACCCTTGAAGTATAAAAATGAAGAGAAACTTGCTCTTGCAGTTGTCCTTGCAGTCCAGAAACTGCGCCATTACATTCTGCTTCGCACCACCAAGGTCGTCGCAGATTCCAACCCTATGCAATATTTTCTCAGCCGTCGACAAGTTAACGGAAAATTCTCTCAATGGATCGTTATCCTTTAGGAGTACGACCTCGAGTTATCAACACCTAAGAGTAAGAAGGCCCTCATCCTCGCCGAACTTGTCACGACCCTCCCCTCTGACACACCCAATTCCCCCGTCAACACCGACTTTCCTGACGAACATCTCTTTTACATCACTTCAGATGATCCTTGGTATGGAGACCTTCTTGTCTACCTACGAACTCAAAAGTTTGGTAACCACCTATCACGAGATGATTGTCAGCACATTCTCCATCAAGCCCCCCGCTATCTCCTCATCGACGACATCCTATACCGGCGGGGTGTCGACACCATTATTCGTCGATGCCTGACTATTGACGAGGCCGACAGAGTCTTAAACGACTGCCACAACGACGCATGTGGGGGACATCTTTCGGGTATGTCCACGGATCAAAAGATTATCTGAGCCAGTTACTTTTGGCCTACCTTGTTTCAGGATTGCATTCATGCCGTAAAACGATGTGAGCAATGTCAGCTCTATGCCAACAAAGCCCACGCTCCCCCCATTCTTCTTCACCCTGTCATTACTGCAGGCCCCTTTTGCAAATGGGGCATCGACTTTATGACTTGTAATCCCCCCTCCAACAATGGTCACAAATACATTGTTGTCGCCGTTGATTACTTCACCAAATGGGCTGAAGCTATGCCCACTTTCAACAACACCGCTGACACTGCAGCGTGTTTTTTCTTTAACCACGTCATATCCCATTTTGGAGTACCACTCCAACTCATTTTCAACCATGGGAAACACTTTGAGAATGATATCTTCGTCGAACTCTCATCTCGGTTAGGCTTCTCTCACGAGTTTGCCTCACCATATTACCCTCAGTCAAACGGATAGGTCGAGGTAGTGAACAAAGTCCTCAAGACCATGTTACAGCACACGGTTAATAAACATAAAACCAATTGGCATCATATGTTATTTTCAGCACTATGGGCTTATCGAACGATAGTAAAGACCACTAAATTTTTCATGTCATTTCATTTAGTCCATGGGGTCGAGGCAACTCTTCCCATCGAGTGTGAAATTCCCACCCTACGCACCGCAATTGAGCTTTTACCTGACACTGTTCCAATGGAGCAGCGCTTGTTGAACTTGGAGTCTCTGGATGAAGATCGTCGATCTTACTTATAGAACAACGAGGCAGCTAAAACATGATCCAAGGCTACCTTTGATCCCCATGTCAACCTTCAATCATTTCGCGAAGGTGACCTCGTCATGGCCTATGATATCGCCCATGATACCTTTGGCCATGGAAAATTCGAATCACTTTGGCATGGCCCTTACATCATCCAGCATTGCCTCACCAAAGGTGCATACATCCTGGCCTCCCCCGATGACCTCTCCCTCAAGGAACCCGTCAATGGGTTATACCTCAAGAAAGTTTATGCTTAGAAGTAGTCATTCTACTTTAGGTTATTTTTTCTTTTTAGTGTTTTTAATCTTTTTTCTCCTACCCTCTCGTCTAAACTATCCTTTGTGCTATTGATAGATGCTTCCTCCACTGGCCTACCACATTGGTTACGCCGACGGCGCCAGCCGTTGGACACAAAATCTCGCTTTGGCGGCTTGGGCTCTATACACCCCCTCACATGAAATGCTACATTCCAGCGGCATATGTTTGGGGCCAGCAACCAACAACCAAGCTGAATACACTGCGGTCATTGGCCTCCTGGATGACACCCAACGTCATCATATTCACCACCTTAGCGTCTTCCTCAACTCTCAACTAGTCGTTCTCCAGCTCAACAATGTTTACCGTGTACACGATCCGTGCCTCTTTTGCAAATACCTGCAGGTTAGACTGTTATCTCGACATTTTGATTCCATTACATTTACACATATTCCAAGACAATTGAATAACTAACATGGTGTTAGATTGGCATATATCACATCAAGCTACACATACATAAACATCTCACAAATCCTATCACAACATATAGATAGAATAGACATCATCATCATCAACAAAAAACACATGTAGACAACATCAGGCTCTCAAAAACCGTATACTCATGTATATATAAAAGGCCTATCAGGCCATCTGAATGTTTACATACAAAAAATACATATGCCCGCAGGCCAGTGCTGCACCTCGGTACAAAAATCGGCTCACCAGCCTATATACAATCAAAAAGGTATACATCATACATCAATCAGGGTGCCTCTATCTCACCCCCACCTGCTCCTCCCTCAAGAGGAGGTGGTGGCCCACCCCCACCTGCCCCAGGCGGTGGTGGAGGACCACCCATAGGACCCTCCTGCCCCGACGACAGGCGTCCACTAGTCATCGCGGCCAACACAGCTGCTCGTCGCACTATCGCCCGCCATGGTGGAGGTACTCCTATACACTGCTCCAGGAACCCCTCATCCTGGATGCGTATCCACATGCCCTCAGGCACGTCCTGTAACACCGTCTCCAGATGACGGCGTATATCATCAAAATCAACTCCGACCGCCGCTGGAGGAGCGTGTGATGGCCCCGCACCAGGGTCATCGAACCGGTGCCTCCTCGCTGCCCTCTCGACCTCTGCTGGTCGCCCCGCGGCCTCATCCCGCCGACGCCTCTCCAATGATGATTTTAGGGGCTAAATTTCGCTCATGGGATAATTTTCCATGGTTTTTCCAAAAATGAGATTCGCTATTTTAAAAATGATTCGCCCAAATTCTATAGGATAAAATTATTTTACCTTAAAAATCGCCAAAATTTTATAAAAACTATATAAAATCCGTAGAAATTTGAATATTTTTACAAAAATTTCGCCAATCATTTATAGTTGGCATATGAAGGATTAGTAAGATTCGCCAAGGTTTCTACATTTTAAAATAAATTTCCATCCTTAAAATCATCCCTGCGCCTCTCTCCATGCGACAGTCTCTCCGGCTCTCACCGAGCCGACGCTCTCTGCATCTCCACCTCACACCCGCGAGGTGCCACATCTGCACATGCAACAAACAACAAAAACAGATAGTATCAACATCTATATCACATACATATGGACTGATATCTCAAAAGATAACATAAATAAAAAACATACACAATACTCAACATACCTCGATGGTCAAAAACCTCCCCAAGAGGCAACACCATGTCCGGGTCCCCCCGAAAGTCAACCCCAACATAGGGGTACCGATGTACTACTTGTGGCATCGACCACCATATCTGTGCCGCCTGTGCTGAAAAATAGTGGCCACCTTCGCCACCACCGTGGCGAACCAAAACTGAAGACCACCACCTCAAGCATGGCTCTCGTGCCCCTGGCATCTCTAGCAGAACCCTCAGGCGTAGCATTGACACCCTCTCCAAAAACCAGGCTACCAGGATCAAGCCAAATGCAAACTCTCCTACACCTATGGACCGACAACGGTTCAACTGCGCGATCATCCGCGCATGCAGTGTTAGTCCCCACGTGAACTGCTCACCGCCCACCACTCTCTCCAGCACCAACAACTGGCCACCACTAATCCGTTGGGTCGCAAGTGACCCGTATACATGAACAATCATCGCCGCTATGCAACGATGAGCCAGGGAGTCTATATCACTAACACTCACCACTGTCCCAGACATGAAGTTCTCGCCTGAGCAGTAGCTCCGACCAATGGTAACCAGAGCCGTCTCCCTCGATAGAACAGGCTCTGCCGAGAGGGGCGTTCCCCGAAAGGGGAGCCCAGTCAAAAAATATACATCCTCCACCACAGTGAAGGGGATCTGCTCTCCTCGCACAAGGAAGTAGTGCAGCTACGGACTCCACATCTGGAGCAGGAACTGCAGTAAGTACTCCTGTGCCCGTATCAACGGGAACTCAAAAAACTTTAGCAACCCACAGGTTGCTAAAGTCGCTCGCACCTCAGGCCCTGCATTGGCCATATCATCTCGCAACTGGGCCTAGTCTCGCTCTCGCCACCACACAACCATCGTCACTGCTGGTCACCTGCACATAACACAAAGTCTTATATCAGCTTAGCTACCCATCAACAACATCAAACAGACTCATTTTTTACCCTTAAAACCTTGCCTCAAAGGCACGGTTTTTTTCACCCAAAGGCGCGCACATATGCGTGCCTATTCACTATACAGGCACACATATATGCATGCCTATTCACTGCACAGGCGCGCTCCCGAGCGCTCCTGTTCATCATACAGCCGCACACAAGAGCGTGCCTGTACAACTTACAACCGCGCTCAAGAGCGCGCCTGTCCAACTCACAGGCGTGCACTGATGCACGCATGTCCACTTCACAGGCGCTCCCCTAGGGCGCACCTTAAATTCGTTCTATCGCGCACTCATGCGCGTGTATTCGATGGACAGGCACACACCTATGCGTGCCTTCCACCAGATCACCCACGCATGTGGGCCCACACCCCATACAAAATCCCCTAATTACCCCTGTACGACCCCCCGTACCAACCCTGCCCAAAAATTGAAAACCTATTTATATGCAGGATGATCAGACCACCAACCTGAAACTCACAGAACGCTAATCGGATGCCTCATCCTCCCCGAATATCTCAATCTCCTCTAAAATCTGCTTGTCCAGTCACTGTTGCAGCAGGTACAAATGAGGTGGCAATGTGGGCCCTACAACTTTATATAGGCCCTTTGCCAAACTTCCACTCACCATTCCAGGAGCCCAAGGTGTCCATTTTCAAACCGTCTTCAGCCACGGGATCAACATCCCGCCACCTACATCATAGATGTCCCTAGGTCACTTTTTATCTTGAGCCCCCAGGGCGCCTTTTTTCCATATCATGGTCAGGTATGCATGCACATTGTCACATTTGTCTAATACATGCTCATGTCTTTGATTCTCTTCAAATCTTGTTCACTTTGGGTATTTAGTTGTTATGTGCGCAGGTACTTGCTCATTGGTCATCGACATCATCCCTTCAGGTATGTATTCCACACTGGCATGCAGTCTCTCCCGCTGTATTACATTTACATTTCCAGTCACACCCGCTGATATTGGCCTTTAGGATCCTCATTCCCGGCTTTGCAGCACCCACACCTCCATTTGTATTTTCGGTACTGTTACCCAGTAGCATTCTTACCCACATGAGTTGTCCCATTCATAACACCTTGTGGAACTTTTGACACTCATGTTGTTCTTCAATACCCTTTAGGGATGGGAGTCCCGATAGTCTTGTATCATTTCGAGCATCAGCCACATACTTCTTCTCCTCATTTTGCTAGCTTTCCATATGGACTACCAGGTTATCTCTTCACGGTTCTATTTTTTACCTGCACCTCCGCAGTATCATGAACCCTCCATTTCATCCACCATCAGTTTGCCCATTTGTGAACCTATCTTAATTTCACCTACCTCATACAGAAACTCACTAATGGGGCCCCCACCCTTCATCCATTTTCCAAGAAAATTATGCCCTCCCTGGGGCACTCATTTCACACTGGGGCACCCGTTTCTATATTTGTACATTTCTCCCCAAAATTATTCATTATTTATTGTACAAACGCTTTTATTTCCAGTCATTACATTTTCTTTTGTCGTCACCATCAGCGAATTGCTTTCTTTTGGCCACATGCAACCCATGTCACCCTTGGTTGGAGCATTACTTATCATCTACCCTTGCCGACATCGTCCATATCTTCAGAGTAATCCACAGGTCACTTACCTCTACCCTATGAATTTTTTCACCTTGTCCCACCTCTGGCACAGCTTATCCTCGGTCTTGGCGTCCCCCTGACACTCGACCTTGTCACACAGTTGCGGCCACTCATTATATCATACACCCTCCAACCAAGGGAAGTCTTGAGTCTCCCCACTTTTTGACTTCGTCCATGTACCTCTGCCACTTCCTCACCTCAGTAGATTCTATGAAGCCCTTTGCTTCTAGGAGTCACGTTCCCCTTTTGTCGATAACAACACACTTTTTCCAGAAGGGCGACAGTATCTTGATTCTCATTCTCCATTTAATGAGAGATCTCAGACGGCACAAGGTGAAACACCATTGCTCCCTGTTGTCGTTGGCCCCCATAACATTCGACGCCAACACTTTCTCATGTTATGGTGGGTCTTACTTTGCGACTATTGCAGTTCTTTTTATCATTTGTCGAAGACTTCTGAACCAGGTAGGGCTATCAATGCCCACATCATTGTCATTTCTTATTACCGCGATCATTGCCTATTGTTCAAAGTATATTCCTTTGCAGAATTGTCTTCGGCCTTTATCATCACCGCCCCCGAGGGCGCTGCAATTATCTACACCAACACTTCCGTCATCTTTTTTCAGAGTTACATAACACGAGCATGGGGCATGCCCGCCTCGTTTGTACACAGTTGTATATTGTTACGCACCTTATGGAAGGTCGGGTTCTACCGGTTCCTTTCTTCTCCAAAGGATTGCTCTCCACGGTCCCACTATTTCTCTCTCTTACAACAACATTCTCAGTAGAAGAAACATTGATGGATTTCGGCTATACATATGCTCCTAACCTCATCCATCAGAGGGCATCTGTTATCACTGAAATTTCATCCACACATGGCGAAAAGAACTCAACATCGTCAAACAAGTAATGAAGTCATTCATGGAACTGAATCAATTTCATAGCATTCCAGAAAGGTCAAAAACTATACAAAGTAACCAAAAATTGAAGGGTGCTTTACAAAAGTTTGGTGCACGTGCACATGCGCTGAACAAAAACGTACCATGCGCGCATACGCGCACGATGTGCGGCTGTTAGCACAAAAACCTGCGCACCTGCTAAACAGAGAATTTATTGAATTGGTCGGCCTCCCAACCACTTATGGATCGGCTCCCAATTCGATTTGACCATCAAATCTGAGATGAATTCGCATGGTAGGCTGGTCAAAGACCCAATGAAGCCCTAAAGAGCCCCTTTTCACACTTCAAAGGAGTTACATAATCACCCAATGCAGTACTATAAAAAGCCATAAAGAAACATCATTTTCTCAAAAAATTTCATGTAATGTTATGCTACTTATATTGTTTTAAGGACTCACTCCTTGGCAATAACACATTAGCACCATTTCATTGAGCTATCCACCTCTCCATTGAGTGGATGTGCTAGGAGTTCTTTCACCATCATTCTCATTTTCTTATTGTAAGGAGAGCAAGTTTGTGAGGGCCTCAAGAGCCTTCCATTGGATAAAGAAGGGACTCATAGTCCCCTTTCTTCATTATTCTTTGATTTCATCAATTGATCAGCCTAAAAACATTGGTGATATTGGTCTTGTTGTGTCTTTTATTTCTTTATCCATATGCTTATGATTTTAGTTTGTATTAGTTTAATTCTTGCTTACAGTTTTGTTTTTGTTTCTCTAACTCTTTCCTCTACAACTGTCATGCTCAGAAAGACCCAACTAGGCATTTAAGCACCTCTTATTTGCTCACAAGGTGACGAATTGGGTGCAAACAAACATTTTTGGCAATTTACTATTTTTAGCAGTTTTTACTTCCGGGGCCATTTTGAGGGCCTAAATGAAGGTTTTTCAGCATCGAGCTCTTCAATGATAGCCAAAGGAATTATTGAGCCCCCAAAATGAATATCCTCGATAATACCTTTCCAATGGGCTATCACACACCTAAACCAGATATTGTATGCAAAAGTTACGACCCCGGGAAGTTGATGTACTAGCTTACCCAAATGGGGCCCACATGACTTTTGGCGTTTCATCTCCTAGGGTTAGGTTTTTGGATGTCTAGGGTTTTTGGGATTCTTTCTTATTGTAAAAAGGCCTTTAGAGCCTCATTGTAATCTTCTTCTTGCGAATACACGCTGTCGTCACATCTCTTCTCAGAGATAAACTGCCACCATTCCAGCAAGCTTGTTTCCGTTGCATTTTACAATTTCATCTTATTTCGTTATTGAATAGAAAACCAGTTTTACTGTATCTCTGTTATTTTGTGTTAAGCACCTATTAATAATCTGTATTCATTTCATTCTTCTCATAAAATCCAGATCAATGGTATCAGAGCGGTCTGCTCCTTGTCGTCTTAATGCATGTCCCCAATGAGGTTGGAGTACAAAGAGTTGGGTCTCGAGCTTGTTTCTCTTGAGGACAGAAGCTCTCGCACGCCCAAGTGACCTCCCATGGTACGAGAAAAGAAATATGATGGGATAGGAGATCCTTTCAAACTGTTTATTGAGGAATCCCTCATGCAACAGAGGAACGATATGATGGATAGTTTCACACAAATCCTTAGACGACTACCAATAGACGATGCATCTTCTTCGAACGGAGGCACCGCCCCCTTCAAGGTACAAATAAACTTTGATATTCCTATATTTGAAGGTCAGATAGACGTAGATTCTATAGACAAGTGGTTGAATCTACTAGAAGGGTATTTTTTTGTTCATAAATTTTCGAATAGAGAAAATATTACTTTTGCGCTCCTCAAATCCGTTCCCCATGTCAAAGATTGGTGGGAAAATTTCTGTGAGCAAAAGGAAACAGAGGAAACCTCATTATTTTTAGTCATGGCCACCTAGGAATCCTTCAGAGATGCTATTAAGGAACAGTAATACCCTGTCGGAAGTTATGATGACCTGTATACCAAATGGACCACACTGCGGCAAGAAAGAGACCAAGCAATGCCAGATTTCACAAATATCTTCCATACCTTGTGCACCAAGTTGGGTATAAAACATTCAGAGTGACATCTAGTGCTCATGTATCATGGTGCTCTGCATAGATACATCTAGACCAAAATGGAATTTCTAGACATCTCATCCTTGGGCGTGGCCTACCGATATGTCGTCAAAATCGAGCAAAAGCTCAAACAAAAGACGCGACAATTTGTGCCTGGGAACCCCTCACAACAAAATCCAGGAAAGGGTGGCCCCAACCCACCAAAAAAAGTACAGATCAAATATGGACAGTATCAAGACAACCAGTACAATCCGAAAGCAAAGAAGGACACCAGAAAGACAAAGAAAGATAACGGGAAGTGGTGCGACTTCCATAAGAGACCTTGGAATAACACTACTGACTGTTGCTCAAAGTAGTCCCTAGCGGCCGAAGTGAATGCCTCTGAATCAAATGGAGATTCTGAATCTGAGACAGAACCAGAAAGGGGAAGATGGATCATTTATGTGGAACCCAGTGCCACCGTTTCTACCACCAAGATCTAGCCTGGTGAACAAGACAAGCCAGAAGAAGGAGAGCGCCTCTTCCATTCACAGATGTGGGTTAAAGGCACCCCGTTGCACTTCATCATCGACAGCGGTAGCCAGAAGAACCTCATCTCAGCAGAGGTCATCAAGCGACTGGACCTGCCAACAACGCCACACCCACAACTTTACACCATTGGATGGCTCTGCCAAGGAAGTGATCTCCGCATCGGCAAATAGTGTCAACTGTCGTATGGCATCAAGCCCTTCAAAGATAAGGTATTGTGTGATGTTTCTCCTCTTGAATTTTGTGATGTTCTTTTGGGCCAACCTTATTTATGGAAACGTCATCCTGTATATGAGTCTAGGCCTCGTAGTGCTATTATTACTTTGAATAGGAAATTATACAGGATACTCGAGGCAGTCCCACCCAGTGCTATTTCGTTGATCTCTGCTAAGAAATGCAGGAAGGTCATCTCTCAGACAGGGAAGTTTGTCTTCTTCGTGATTCACTCTCAGAATAAGAAAAAGATCGCAGCCACATCCAGGGTCTCTGCGACCGACCTCTCCACACAGCAGAAGAAAGTAGATAAGGTCGTGGAATAATACTCAAATATCTTCTCCTCACCTACAGGGGTACCTCTGCACAACCAGGTCAAGCACCCCATCGATCTGACCCCCGACACAGCACTACCCAATGGGCCAGTCTATCGTCTCTCTTTGTTAGAGAATGAGGAGATCAAGAGACAGATCCAAGAAATGCTCCACAAGGGGCACATACACCCTAGCACATCACCTTGCGGGAGCCCAATCGTGCTGGTATAGAATAAATATGGAACCTGGCGAATCTGTATTGATTACTGGGCTCTGAATAAAATTACTGTCAGAAACCGGTACCCGATTCCCTAAATCGATGACCTCCTTGATCAACTCACGGGGGCCAAATACTTCAGTAAGATTGATCTGAAGTCTGGCTACCACCAGGTCCCAATAGAACAGACAGATGTATGGAAGACCGCCTTCAACTCAAAGGAAGGACTTTTTGAATGGTTGGCCATGCCCTTTGGTTTGAAAAATGCTCCAACCACTTTCATGAGGATGATGGATGATATCCCGCAACCATTCACCAATACTTTTGTAGTGGTGTATCTAGATGACATTCTAATTTACAACAAGACCTGGGACAAACACTTGCAACATGTTCAGTAGGTTCTGCACACCCTGTGACAGCACAAGCTATACGCCAACCTGGAAAAATGATCCTTCGACATGGACAGGGTCCACTACCTGGTCTATATAATTGATCAGCATGGCGTACATGTGGATCCATCCAATATCCAATTCATCTGTGACTGGCCATCCCTAACAACACTCACTGAGCTTCCGAGCTTCTTAGGACTTGCTAATTTCTACCGCAGGTTTGTCTTGGGTTTCTCCCATATTGCATGGGCCCTCAACCAAATAAAAAGGGGTGGTGGTAAGGCGAAATTTGCGTGGGGCTGGTCCCAATAAAAAGCGTTCGATGATTTGAAGTAGCGCTTGTGCTTAGCCCCAGTACTTTCACTACCAGACCTGCAGCATCCCTTTGAGATTGAGACAGATGCTTCATACTATGTCGTGGGCACCATTCTCACTCATCACGGCCACCCCGTGGCCTATCATAGTGAGACACTATCAGACACTGTCCGTAAGTACCCTACTTATGACAAAGAAATGTACTCCATTTTGCAAGCATGTCGCCAGTGGAGACATTACATTCTTGGGAAGGAGACAATCATCCACACTGATGATAAGCCACTACAGTTCATGCAGACACAGGGAAAACTGCAAAATGACTGCCATCAAAAGTGGTCCACATACTTGCAGCAGTTCCACCTCAACATCAAGTATAAAATAGGAAGCACCAATCGCATCGTTGATTGCCTCAGTAGACCGCCAGTCGTGGCACTCACCACGGTGCTAGACTCTTGAGGCCATGAGACATCTGGATGGCCCCAACTCTATGAGATAGACCCTGACTTCACCACCACCTACCAAATGTTGGGTGCAAATGTAGTTGTCGATAATTTCCATCTCCAGGATGTGTTGTTGTGTCGTTTGGGCCATATCTATGTTCCATCAAGTGAGCAAGCGAAGATGATCTGTGAAGCCCACTACATTCGGGTGGCAGTACACTTCAACATCGAAAAGAGAGTGGTGATTCTATAGAAACATTTCTACTAGCAAAAACTTCAATAGGAGGTTAGCAAGTATATCAGGTCCTGCACTGCCTGCGCTATTGCCAAACCGACCACTAAGAAATAGGGCATGTACACGCCTCTTTGTAATCCTGACAGGCCATGGGAATCCATATCAATGGACTACATGTCAGGCCTCCCATCCACCAAGCGGGGAAATGACTTTGTTTTTGTGGTTGTTGATTGCTTTTCTAAGATGGCGATTCTGGTTGCCTGCAAGAAGAGCACCACAACAGAGGCGACTACTAAGCTCTTCTTTGAGCGAGTCTGGGTACATTTTGGAATCCCACAAACCATTGTCTCAGATCAGGATAGTCAATTTCTCAGCACATTCTGGTCCAGCCTCTGGTCACTGTTGGACACCAAGCTCACCAAATCCACGACCTTCCACCCCCAGACAGATGGCCAAACCAAGGTTGTAAATTGAATGATTGTGCATATCTTTCGCATGTATAATTCAAAGAACCCTCGCACATGGGATGAGATCCTTCCTTATGTCCAACATATATACAACCGAGCCTTGCATAGCTCAACTGGCCACAACCCCTTTCAAGTGGGGTTGGGATTCCAACCATTGGGTCCCATAGATGTTGCACTTCCCCTTGCAGTCACCTCAATTGACTCATCTCTTGCTCCAAATGAAGCTGACAAAGCCACCCAGTTCATTGAGCGAATCCAACACATCCACCAACAGGTTCAGGATATCCTAAAGAAGTCCAATGACAAGTACAAACAACGCCATGATCAACATAGGGTGCCGCATAAGTTTCAGGTGGGCAACAAAGTTTGGTTGCACTTGCAGAAATAACGCCTTACATGACCCCATCGGAATCTTTTCCCACTCCATTATGGACCATACACTATCACCAAGTCCATGGGGGATAATTCTTTTGATCTCAACATTCCTCCTTTCCTTGGCCTGTGCCCAGTGTTCAACGTGGATCTCCTTCGTCCTTATTTCCCACCATTATTGGACACCTCAGAAGTAGCAGAACAACTGACACCAACAGAGATCAACCCCAACTACATGGAACAAGCATCCAATGATCAGATTGTGGACATATGGATCAAGGTCACTCGACAACAAAGAATCCAACTTTATCAAGTCGTCAAAGCAGGGCAACTCCTACACCAAGGCAAGTGGCTCACCTAGGGCCAAATTCAGCAGAAATTTCCTCATCTAATTGGGGACCTCAACACAATGGAGACCATTTCTTCCTAAGCAGGGAGGATTGATCCATATGTATATCGGTGGCCACCCACCTTTTCCAACTGGCTCAAAACAGTTTTCTGACATTTTTGGCAATTTACTATTTTTAGCAGTTTTTACTTCTGGGGCCATTTTGAGGTCCTAAATGAAGGTTTTTCAGCATCGAGCTCCTTAATGATATATAAAGGCATTATTGAGCCCCCAAAATTAATATCCTCGATGATACCTTTCCAACGGGCTATCACACGCCTAAAATGGAGATCGTATGCAAAAGTTACGACCCCGGGAAGTTGATGTACTAGCTTACCCAAACGGGGCCCACATGACTTTTGGTGTTTCATCTCCTAGGGTTAGGTTTTTGGATGTCTAGGGTTTTTGGCATTCTTTCTTATTGTAAAAAGGCCTTCAGAACCTCATTGCAATCTTCTTCTTGCAAATGCACGCTTCCATCACATCTCTTCTCAGAGATAAGCCACCACCATTCGAGAAAGCTTGTTTCCACTGCATTTTACAAATTTAGCTTATTTCGTTATTGAATAGAAAACCAGTTTTACTGTATCTCTGTTATTTTGTGTTAAGCACCTGTTAATAATCTGTATTCATTTCTTTCTTCTCATAAAATCCAGATCATTATTCCTCTATCACTGGAATTTTTCATGCCCACCAATCGTAGAACTTGTCATCAAAGGCCTCTATGGTCCCTCCTCCCCTCTGTCGTCGCAACAATGTTTCCCATATACATACCACTGGGAAGGAGGCCACATGCCCCCATACCGTCTTTGTCGAACTTAGACTGGGTACCCTCTCAAATAAGAATGAGCACAAAATGGTATTGAAACCGAAGTTCTTGTTTCTATGCTCTCGACACTCTGTGAGCTTCCTATTCATGCAGTCAAGCATGGTCGTGCTCTAGTAAAATATTTGTGCATCTAGGCATTTTGTTACATAATATATGTGCACCCGAGAAGCCTGGTGTAGGGTCGTGGATCTAGTGAGCCGCTCAATAATAAAAACGACCACCTTCAGTGACAGGATGGTGATCTTGTGGATGGGCACCTGAGAACCTACATTCTCAGTGCTGACCTCGCAATGCATCTCAATGTAGTTGAGGATATTGAAGGGCCCATGGGGAAATGTATGCAGGTTAACTGGTTCCCCTCTCCTCGAGAGGCCAATCAAGAAATATATGTCCTCAATCGTTGGAGTCAAAGATTGTGTTAGAACTTTGTAATTTACCCAAGGCTATGGAGGCAGTCACAGAGGCAACATCAAAACTTCTTCAAGTCAAGGATCTATCCCTTGATGACTCAGAGAGGGATATCTCTGTCAAATTTAGATTTGTCTGACATAGGATATTAGGCTAGCTATGCAGAACACGATTTGTTTTAATGTTTTTGTTTGAGACAACAAAGGGTCATTGGGAAAAATGGAATCAAAGACAAAAGACAATTAAATGAATAAATAACAGAGACATATGTAGCCAGGAAAGTCAGTCATATCAATGGATTCTTATAATTTGTGTGGTGGAGAGAGGAAAAGATCAGGGGTCATTCCAAATGCAGAGTAAAGCTTATCTGAATTAAGCATTCAATATTCAAAAGAAAACATAAACATTGTGTTTAAGCCAGATTAGGGCATCCATGAAAAATCCTTAGCATACTCTTCTTATAAGCAATGAGAACAGAAAAAACAATATGAAAACAAAGGACTAACAATTTACACCAGAGAAAACTTCACCACAGAAAATGACATAGGAATATGGAAATATAGTTCCTATGTATTCATTCATAAAATTCATTTACAGGTTTGAAAACATTTTACAGTGGAAATGAATATCTCCATGCCATCTCCCTTCCAGTCTAACCCCTTTAAACCTTGAAAGCATATGCTTTATAGCTTTTACATCAAAAACTAAGATCTTATTAAACATGAACTAAAATACTAAAAATAGTACAAGATCAAACATTTTCCACAAAAAAAGGATTAGATCCTATCTTGAGGGGACAAACCCTTATCAACAATTTCACTTTCGAATTCCTTCTTTGACAGCTGGGCAATCTTGACCAAAAATAGAAAAAATCCCTAAAAATATTAAACTATCTGCCATGAAAAACAGGTCGAATTTGTGCCAAAAAGGGGTTTGCTCAGACATATGTTTCTCTTCAAATATGACACCTGGGAAAGAGAGGAAGGAAGTTATTCTATATGGGTCTTTTCTGGACAAAAAAATCCTTCGGTTTCACCAAATTTGCCTCCGGATCGCCGAAACTGTTTCCGCAAATTCAGGATTGCAACATAAGAATGAAAAACTGGAACAATGGGGCTTGAAGATGGATTTGATTCTCCCTTATCATGGAACTTGTGCAAAACATGAGAGAGGTTTGTGTTCTTTGGCCCGTTCTAAACAAACATTTCTTTCAGTTTTTTAAAATTCATCTCCGTTTTCCCAGAAATTCCTTCGGAAAATGACTGTTTGAAAACACTGCGAAAGTGTTTTTTTTTTTTTTTGCAAAAGTGGTAATTTCGGACCCCCTGAAGTGGTAAGCGGTTTTCAGGGGGGGTCCACTGGCATGTGGATCCAACAACTGTCCAAGGGGTGGTAATGTGAAACCACTCATTCTGGACCCCCCTTGGTGTGATGGGACGTAGGGGGGGGGGGTCTGGAATGCACGCGGGAGTGGGTAGGAACTTAGGATAGGCTTGTTTTTTATGTTTAATTAGTCTTTTAGTTTTGTTTTAAATTTCTATACTTGTTTTTTTTGTTTTATTTTTTAGTTTATTATATTTTTAATTAATGTTTTTTTTTTATTTATATGTATTTTTTTTTTATTAATTTATATGTTTTTATTAATGTTTTTTAATTTGTATTTGTTTTAACTAATGTTAAATTAATAAACACTAACCTTATTACTAATTAACTAAATTAATTAATTAATTAATTTCTAACAAGACTCAACCTCGCTTAGTTGTCTAATTACCCTAACTTTATTAACGTATTTACTAATTACTAACATTATTAATTAAGCTAATCTTTTATTTATGGTCAATTACCTTGTTAAACTAACCAATAATTTTACTATCCTAAGTTTGTTTATTCATGCAGGGATGAGTGGCGAGAGATATGTAGTCAACGGGACAAAGGGGCAAGGGAGTGAGGGCACATCAGTGAATGAAGGATGCAGTGGAGTGATGGAGGGGATAAAGGGGTCAACCAAGACAGAAGTCTTCATCACTGGGGAAATGCCAAATTAGCAGTTGAAGAATCGAGTTACCTATGATTATAGCACTCTAACATAGGCTCCACCTGGGGATGGAAGCTCTTTCAGGAGGTGTCAAGAACTAGTGAACTCTGAACATGCAGACCGGTGTTTTATCCATTGGGTTGATCCCAAAATCTTATTCTGCAACCTGTACCTGTTTTGATCTTGCAACTGAAACGAAATCAAAATGAACACTTTTGAAAAAGAGATGCTCAGAATGTTGAGATTATTCTCATTCTCCCTATCTACCCTATGGTACTAATAATTTTGTCGTTCTAAATGATACAATAATGCCAATGCAACCATTCAAGAATTCTCTAACAACTCTTCTCTTTCAATATTTTCAATCAATATCAGAAATAGAACTTGCATAGGCATCATGAAATTCTTTCCATCATGATCTTCATCACAAGGGGCTTGATAATAATGACACATAATAGAAAAGCTAGAAATTCATTGTCTCTGTGATGAACAATTTCTCCATATAAATAGCCATTGTATCAATATAAACTTGACCTATTACTGGATATTCAAATTTAACCAACTCAAATTCATGATTCAATACTATAGTTGTGCTATTGGCATCTTCATGCACTTCCAGACATGGCTGCAACTTTTCTGATGGGTTCTGAAATGATGCTTCTGCTAAACACACCCCTGTAACTGACTGCCTGATCATGTCAATATCATAATATCTTTTCAACTCATGACTGACGAATGCAGAATGATTTTGACCACACAAGTCATCCAATGGATCAACTATTGGATCTTAAAAAGACTGACAAGACTACTGCATTGATTCAAATGAAATTTCCTGACTTTTTATGTATTTATCCTTCAACACTTGTTCAAGAGTCTCCTTCAAAATTTGAAATGAATTATAATCTAATGGGACAGAATTACATTCCACTGTTTCAAATCTTGTTTTGAGCTCTGGATTTCCATCTGGACTTTGCAAATCAAGGGAAATTAGTGACTATGATTTTGGGTCTAAAACATGTCCCATGTCATCAATGACGTCCTTTACTAACTCATCAGAAAATTTTTTGTCTTCACTATTTACAACTTGCCTAGAGTTTCTTTTCAGAAATTGAAAAGATGAGAAACAAAAGGGAAAAGATTTTTCCCTTACTCTGATATTTGTTGCATTTTCCTCATCGCTGTCATGATTGTTGGGCAAAGGATGATTGTCATATCTGAGATGTAATTGATCTTCGTCCTACCAACGACATGTTGTTGGTTGCTTTGAACAATCAACATCTATTTCATCCTCATGATCATCATCATATTGATCACACTTGGGTAGATTATGCTAGTAAGAAAAGTCATCAAATATGCACATCATATCAACTGATGGCTCTTCAAAAAGATGAGTTGGAACTTCATCTTCGACTGTATTTTGAATTGAATACATGAAAGAATCATTATCCAAACCATGGTACCAAGGGTGAGCTTAAAACTATTTGGGAACTATGACCTTTTCTTTCTTTGAAATCAATGGAACATGATGTCTTTGGAAAACAAGCTCATATTTCCTGCTAATCTTATACATAATCTCTTCTATGGCGCTGGCCAAAATGTCCAGTTTAATTTCTGATGACTTCAACTACTCCTTTTCTTTCTTTTTTGCCTTTGACCTTTTGATCAACAAGTTGGCCTCTACATCAATTGCAATGTTATGCATTTCTTCGAGAGTTGCAGTGTTCCTTTCTCTTAATTGGAATGACATCTCAAGATCGAAGGCATCGGGGAAATGGAAGTGAGATGATCCTGGGGGTGGTCTTATATCAGCAGGAATTGCATGATATATCTTATTGAACCTTTCTGAAAACTGATGTACTGTTTCCCCTGGCTATCTTTTCAAATGGTCATACTCTTCTAGGATGAGAAATACATTTCTCATGATCACCCATCGATCTAGGAAAATTTTCACAACCTGATGGAAACTGCTTATGCTTGCATATGGAAGATTCTTAAACCAATTTTTAAATTTTCCTTGCAAAGGCAAGGCAAACATCCTGATATAGACATCGTCATATTCAACCTCATAAAATTCAAGGAAATCTTCAAGACTTTGGATATTATTTTTAGTAGTGATCTTCACATTTTCTCTATCAAACCTAGGAAGATTATTGATGTAATTGACAGGGAGGTCATGGAGAATAGGAGGCAAATCTAGAGGTTTTTATATTTCTGGGATTTTCTCATGTATAGGAGGTAAAGAAAGGGTCTTATAAAAGGCTGGAATTTTGACCTGTGAATCTAGAATTTTCACATATGCATTAGAGATCTTTACATCTGTAGGAAATAAAGAAGGAGGCTTATGTCTATCAAGGCTTCCTATAGGTGTAGGAGTGGGTACCAAAGCTATGGGAATGTACTCAATCCTTTGAGGTTCATCAGGTTGAAAATGGTCATCTTGAACTTCAACAATATACTCTGGACCAGGATCATGATCAGAGAGAAAGTAATTGTAGATGAAACCAATAATATGATGAATACAATTTGAGCTTGAGTACCTGGTCTTTCTAGGATGCTTGGTCATGGTTCAAGTTCTTCCTCCAGTGGAGTCTTTGAGTTGGAACTGTCTGGAGATGATTGGATTCGCCATGTGAATGATCTCATCCTTCTTGTGTATGGTCACTGTCCACCATCAATGATCAGATTTGGAGCTTTGAAGTGTACTACTCGAGAAAGATCCCCAGTATGGTCACCATTCTGTTAGCACTCTGTAATTTTCCCAAGGTTGTGGAGGCAGTCACAGAGGAAACATCAAAACCGATTCGAGTCAAGGATCTATCCCTCGATGACTCAGAGAGGGATACCTCTGTCAAATTTAGATTTGTTTGACATTGGATATTAGGCTAGCTAGGCAGAACAATATTTGTTTTAAAGTTTCTGCTTGAGACAACAAAGGGTCATTGGGTAAAATGGAGTCAAAGGTAAAAAACGTTTAAATAAATAAATAACATATACATATGTAGCTAGGCAAGACAGTCATATCAGTGGATTCTTATAATTTGTGAGGTGGACAGAGGAAAAGATCAGGGGTCATTCCAAATGCAGAGCAGAGCTTATCTGAATTTTGCATTCAATCTTCAGAAGAAAACATAAAAATTGTCTTTAAGCTAGATCAGGGTATCCATGAAAAATCCTGAGCATACTCTTCATATAAGCAATGAGAACAAAAAAAACAATATGAAAAACAAAGGAATAACATTTTACACCATAGAAAACTCCACCACAAAAAATTACACAGGAATCTGGAAAGATAATGCCTCTGTATTCATTCATAAAAGTCATTTACAGGTTTGAAAACATTTTACAATGGACATGAATATCTCCATGCCATCTCCCTACCAGTCTAACCCCTTTAAACCTTGAAAGCATAGGATTTATAGCTTTACATCAAAAACTAAGATCCTATTTAACAGGAAATGAAATACTAAAAATAGTACAAGATCAAACATTTTCCACAAAAACAGGATCAGATCCTATATTAAAGGGACAAACCCTTATCAAAAATTTCAATTTTGAATTCCTTATTTGACAACTGGGCAATCTTGGCCAAAAATAGAAAAAATCCCTAAAAATATTGAAGTGTCTGCCATGAAAAATAGGCTGAATTTCTGCAAAAAAGGGGTCCACTCAGACACATGTTTCTCTTCAAATCTAACACCTGAGAAAAACCTGAAGGCGTTTATTGTATATGGGCCTGTTATGGACAAAAACCACATTTGGTTTCGCCAAATTCACCTCAATATTGCAAAAACAGACCGCAAAATCAGGACTGTAACAGAAAAATGAAAAACTGGAAAAATGGGGCTCGAAGATGGCTTCGATTCTCCCTCCTCATGGCACCTGTGCAAAAAATGGGATATTTTTTGGTTCTTCAGCCCGTTCTGAACAAAAGCCTCTTTCAGTTTCTTAAAATTCATCTTCGTTTTCCCATAAACGCCTTCGGAAAATGACTAGTTGAAAACACTGCGAAAGTGGTTTTTGTTTGGCAAAAGTGGCAATTTCGGACCCCCCTCAGGTGGTAAGCAGTTTTAGGGGGGGGTCCGTTGGCATGTGGAGCCGACAAGCGTCCAGGGGATGTTAATGTGAAACCACTCATTCCGTACCCCCCTTGGTGTGATGGGACGTGCCGAGGGGGGTTTGGAATGCACACGGGAGTGGGTAGGAGCTTAGTATAGGCTTTTTTTTATGCTTAATCAATTTTTTAGTTTTATTTTATTTTTCGTTTTGTTTTAACTTTTTATATTTTTTTTTGTGTTTTGATTGTTTTATAGTTTTAGTTTATTATATTTTTAATTAATGTTTCTTTTTAATTCTTTTTAATTTATATGTATTTTTAATTTATTAATTTATATGTTTTTATTAATGTTTTTTAATTTGTATTTGTTTTAATTAATGCTAAATTAATAAACACTAACCTTATTATTAATTTAATTAATTGATTAAATAATTTCTAACAATACTCAACTTGGCTTATTTGTCTAATTACCCTAACTTTATTAACCTATTTATTAATTACTAACATTATTAATTAATCTAAGATTTTATTTATGGTCAATTACCTTATTAAACTAACCAATAATTTTATTATCCTAAGTTTTTTTATTCATGCAGGGATGAGTGGCGAGCGAGACGTAGTCAACAGGACAAAGGGTAAAGTGAGTGAGGGTGCAGGGGTGGATGAAGGATGCAGCAGGGTGATGGAGAATCAAGCGAAATGGATGGAGGGGATAAAGGGGTCAACCGAGCCAGAAGTATTCATCACGGTGGCAATTCCAAATCAGAAGTCGAAGAATCGAGTTACCTATGATTATAAGACTCTAACAGACTGCCCCTCAAGCATGAATGCCTCTGCGTCAGGGTGTCAATAATCCACCAATGCATTCAATAGCCTCATTTGTGCCCTCATGAACGAAAATTGATAGAACTTCCATAACCCTCATTGTTTCAATGCAGTGATAAAAATAGGTTATTCATCGACCAAGATATCGATTTCCTCATGTTCCATTTCCCTCGAGTGGACATGCATCCTATTCCAGGACAATTCAAAGGGGAGTTAGCTCATGCATTTCGATTGTTTTCACACTTTTGAGTGTGTATGCAGGTTGTCTTGGACAAAATCATGTATGTACGCTGGTAGATTGTTCTCTGCCTGTTTACACACGAAGGTTGTCCTTGGACTTCCCATGTACATGTAGGACTGCCCTTTTTTAAGAGGGTGCGCCCCCCAAAAAGATAAAAAACTATGCACAATTGAAGTATTGGAATGCAAGAGGTATGATTTTATACGTACTTGGTCCGAGCATAAGTTATTTTCGTTCCTTGAAGCTCTTGGAATCAACTCTTTTAGAAAATGGGTCATTTTTACCTTTAGGTTGATTTTCAAATTGCAATGGTGAAAATGAGTTGTGAGCTTCTATTTATAGACTTTTTTGGCCCTTTTTGCCAATTTTTTGAACCCTTTTGTCATTTTTTCTAGCTTGAAAATCATTGAAATCAATCCTTGAGTTTGTTATTGGATTTTATGATGAACTTTGCCTTTTGTTTTGGTAATTTTTTGGGGAGATGGATTACTTTTAAAACTCTTTGTCAAAAGTCATTTTTCCAACTTTTTGCATATAAGTTAGGATTCCACCTCCAATTTCTGCATCTCATTGTCTTTTTCGCTTTGTCATACGATCAATCCCACCAAAGTGTGACACATAACCATCTTTGTTGTTTTAGAAGTGTGGTGATTATCTGGTAGATCCTACCTTTACATGGATGCCCTAGATAGATCCTTGTTGCATTTTGGCGTCCATGTTGTCTCTAATGGATTTAGGATCAGAAGTCCTTGTTAGGCCTGTCATGATTACGAGAATTAGACTCATTCGTCTAATGCATAATCACTCTTGGCCTCACCCTCGTGACACCCAAAATGAGCATATTTTGTTGACTTTCAAGCTCGCTTTGAAATCCAAAAGAAACATCCGACGAGACTACAGTTATGTGTTTTAATATTATTTGGATAAACTGAGAAAAGTAACCTCTTGGAGTCTTCATTAAGCCCTTTTCAGACTCTCTAAACATGAAAATATTGTCGAGCGATATTGTTGTCCTTCACGCTTGCCCAACTAAATCTTGAAGGCATGTTTGTCCAATGAAAGTTTACCCCTTTTTCGGTTTGGATGGTCAATTTTACGAACAAAGGTATACTCTAGGAGATTCAATTCGCTAGAAGAGTATTCTCAGGTATAATTTTAACCATTTTTTGGGCCTAAGGGACTAAATTTACGAAAAAGGAACATTCTCCTTGGTTTTGATTTATCACCTTTTTCGGGCCTTGGATATTACTTACGAAAAAGGAACCCCCACAGATTCCATAGTTAAACTCTTTTCAGACTCCCTAAAATTGAAAATATTGTCGAGCGACCTTGTTCCTTCACACTCGTTAAATATTTCTAGAAGAACATCCATTGGCATGAGTTTACCCCTTTTTCAGGCCTGCATATTACAAATGATAAAAGTTACACCTTGGGAGATTTGTCTCCGTAAGAGAGTTCTCCTGAGTAAATGTTATACTTTTTTGGGCTAAGGAGACTAGATCTAGAAAAAGGCAGTGAGTCCATAGTTAATCTCTTTTCAGACTCCTTAAAATTGAAAATATTGTCGAGTGATCTTGTCTATGTCACACTCGTTAAGATGGTTTTGAATAGACATCTTTTTGGTGCTATTTTACCCATTTTTCGACCTGACTAGACTATTTCATAAAAATGTACCCGAGTGGAGTTTATTTTACGTTTTTTCAGACTCTCTAAACATGAAAAAACTATTGAGCTTACCTTCTCTAGGCTTGTCAAAAATTCATTGAAGGGGGCTTCATTGTGTCTTGATAATCACATTTTCATCTCTGAGTGTTTGGCTTAATGTCGGCTCCATGTTGCTCTCAACTGAACATTTGAAGCATGCCTTATACGCAAGCCTTGTAGCACTTTTCCTTTGCGACCTCACACCTTGACCCATGGAAGAATTTTCCCTGAGTGTCATTTTCTTGCACGTGTCTCCTTTCTCTAGTGTGTTCCTTGCGCTTGGAACTAGTATGCTTTTGAAACTTGTTCCTCCTTTATAACATAACATTCTTTTATTCCTTTCCAAGCTCTTTAAAAAATTGAAAAAGACAAAAAAATAAAAAACCACAAAAAGAGGGGATGGGAAATATATATTCTTTTTTGGCAACACAATGAGTCGCCCTTGGACAAATCACATCCTTCTATTTGTTCGTTAAGAATTGTGATCTAATATCACCTTAGGAATATGTTCTTGCTACATACAAGTATGTCCTCCTCCATTTGGTTACTCTTCCAAACACATGGAGAGTTTGTGTTTCCTCCTGCATCGTGAACTTATGTCAATGTCATGCTTCTTGAGTATGATCATCCTTCGTGCTCCTCTCCAAGGAAAGTTTAACCCAGCCTGAGTTGGTCTTTCTGCAGTTTGTCTCCTGCCTTCATGACCGGCCATCCCAAAAGTATGATCAAGTCCTTATTCGAAATCAATGAAGTTCTCTGTATGATCACCGAGATCCTCTTGTCTTTTCTCGATGAGTCGTCAAAGACATTTGGGTAGTGAACTCATACACTCACATTGTACTCCTACCCAAGTTTTGAAGATCTTGGAGTTGTTGCTCAAGCTCTGAAGACATCATCTCAAGCCATCGAGCGGTATTGGCTTCTTGAAGAAGGATACTAGTATATATTTGATTTTGAGATGTAGATCCGTTGTGTATTGCTCGCGGCTACATAATTATATGACATGGATCTGCAGTGTTTTTGATTGGCATCCATGATTTATTTCATCCTGAGCATGAGTATGCCCTCCTTAGAGAGATAATTTTTATTTTTGCAGATGACACCTCTTGAACTCTGGTCCGGGGCTCACTTGTTTCGTACATTGGTGAAGATTTTGTAATGTATGTCAGTCATCGGATGCTCTTCTGACCTCACACATTAGGGGGCATCTATTATAGCTCTAAATTTCTCTACACATGCATACCTGACATTTGTCCCTCTTACTTGTATTTTTTGCCAAGCCATCACTCAATTGATTTTTTAAAAAACCCATTTTTTGAAGACGTACAAACCCTGCACCAATACTTTCCACGTACATACACTTACTACACCACTACAACCCACGTACTTACGCATGTTGCACCACTACATCTCACATATACTTGAAAAAAATAAAAAGTTGCAAGGAATTCATTGAGAGTACAGGCTATTGGGTAGTTTCCCAACTAATCCATCGCCTATAGCCTGCCACCCAACCAAACAACCATAATTTTTCCATATAAAAGGGGGTGTTGGGGTCTCATTCCACATCGAGACATAAGAAGAGTGAAACTTTGCCCGTTTCACATCCCCTCCTTGCCCCAAGCATTTGCAACCCTTTTGTGAGAATTACCTTAGAATTCCCCAATTTGTCTTCCTTCATACATCATAAATCCATTATACTTCCCAAGAAGAAGGTTGAGAGGAGAAGCTATATGGAGGTGCAGTTGGAGCTTGGTGAAGAGTAGTCCAGACCAGGTTCGTGGAGCAATAGCTGACTTTGGTTGTAAGTGATCATTGTATTATCAATAAAAGAAGCATTTTACTTGTCCTAAAACATGATGTGTCAAATGTTTGCATTTGATTTATGTTTTTATTCTAACATCTAACCCTTATTTATGTATGAAATGTATGCTTGTAGTTTTATGTTTGTTTGTCTTTGAAGGAAGGCCAACCTTGGAGGAGGTTTGTAGTGCCTTCAAGTCCCAGAGGATCATCATCGAACGCGGAGTAAAGGTATAGTTACATGATCCTTCTCATTTTTGGGGTAGTTAGAGAAGTATGAGACTTTTAATGGTTAATGATCTGCCTACATTGTAAACCCTGGTATAGCCATATGGGTTTTTTTCCGCTACATTAATAATCTCTTGTATAAAGATTACTATTTGATAAAAAAATAGTATAAATAATTAAAGGAATGGATTTCGAAAAAGTTATTTAAAAATATGAATGTGGAAAATTAAATATTTTATAAATAAAATGATATAATATTTAATAATTATTTAAAGTCCTCTATTCTCTACCAATGAAATTAAAATAACTTTCAAATTTATTAATTTATTTTCAATTTATTTGTTTTCCTTGAATGCTCTAGGAACATGTAATTGCGCATGCTGACCAAGGGGAAATAACAAGTGTATATGAAAAACCTGAATAAGATATACGATTTAACTTCTTGTTCCACGCTGTTTCTATACATATCAATAACGGTAAATGACTCTAGGAACATGTAATTGCGCATGCTGACTAAGGGGAAATAACAAGTGTATGTGAAAAACCTGAATAAGATATACGATTTAACTTGTTGTTCCATGCTGTTTCTATACATATCAATAACCGTAAATGACTGTAATCCAATACATCTAAATACTAAAAACATTATTATCTTCTCATTTTTTTCACAAATAAACGATACTAATTCCATTTTTGTTGTGTGGAGTGGGTTCAAATAGTGAAAAATAAACGTTTTCCATAAATCCTGTTTCAGCGATATATTTTTGTTATGTGGAGTGGTTTCAAATAGTGAATTGTTTTGGGGTTTGAAAACATGTAATTAAAATTGGATTTTGAAATCCAATTAGGTATAAATGAAAAAGAAAATTAATGAAAAGTTGTCATTATGCAAAAAAAATCTCCTTCAAAGATTTCTTAAAAAACTTTAAGAAAGTTTTTCTTAAATATTAATTAACGATTAATTGTACACAGTGAACATTTTACCTGATATGTCTCAAAAAAAACATTTCAATTCATGCATGGTCAAATATGCTACATGGAAAACGATAACACAATGAACAGTTTAGGAACTCATAAATGCCCTAAAGCATTTCAATTCATGCTTGATTGAGTCTGATCAAATCTGTCGACAGAACCTAAACATAACATCGATAGAGCCAGAGACGTTTCACTGGTAAACCCTAAAGACGTTAAAATTTCACTTGTAAACCTAACATATTGAAAGTTTCACTCGTAAACCCTAAAGACGTTTAAATTTATTCTTGATCGATTCAGCGTACCTAGACGGCAATCCCAGCCAATGGATTTAATGATTTGACATGAATACCAAAACCAAGGAATGTATACGTTTATTGTTCAACTGACTTTCATATCAGGCCTTGGTTCAAAGGAATAAATCCATGTACTGTTGGAGCCACTGCTATCGTCTTGTAGAGGACAGCTCGGAAGCCAACTCCACGCGTTTTCAGTTAAAATGTAAGCGGCCATTTCGATACTTCTGTGGTCTTGTAGAGGACAGCTCGGAAGCCAACTCCATGAGTTTTCGGTTAAACTGTAAACGGCCACTTCCATACTTCTACGGCCTCTGAAGCACACACAATCTCCCACACCTACAAACTGAAAAGACCGCTCCAGAGGCCAAATCCTCTTTACATCCTCGCGAATCAATGGAGGCATCCTTGCAATCTCCAACCACGATGCGTCGATGTGGGAGTCCACATTCACCTTCTGAAGCTCCCAGATATGTATCTCCTGTAAAATCTTACTGTAGTTTTCCAAGACCCACCCTACCAATAAAACCCTAGATCCACAGGCAACCAGGTTATCGAACATATTACCGTTACCCAAGTCTGGTGGCAACGCAGCAAAGAGGGAACTGTCGTTTTGCAGGCTCAAACCAACAATGCCCCGCGTCCGTACATTGTCCTCGAAGGTGGCCTTACAATAGAAGTATCCGTCGCTGAATAGCATCCTTTGCCCCATTAYTGACACCCTGTCAGGAACATACCTTGCGGTGGTCCAAGATTTCTCAGACGAATCGTAGATTTCAACACTTTGTATAAGAGTGCCAGCTCCCTGTTCGTCCCTTGGAACCTGGCAGACTGCAACCACTTTGTAAGTCTGTAGATCGCCGTCACACTCCCCTGCCACTATGCCTTTTGCGAGCATGGATGACGGTGCCCTAATGGATGACGGTGCGGGAAGCATTACCGACCTTCCTGTGAGAGGATTGCAGACAATTAGGTCGTTTTGTTTATGTATGTTGACAAACAACAGGCCTGTGGCTGATCCGTGGTAATAAGCATCAGAAACCCATTTGCTTATAAAGCGAAGGGAGAAGTAAGGCTTCCACATCCTTGTGGAAAAGCAGTAGGCCCAACAACGAAATCGACAGTCCAGGTCGCACAGAACCAACCATGGCTTTCTATTTGAAGGGAAATCAGCCCATTGGGTAGTTATGAATCGGGTTGATGTAAGGAAAGCATTCCATTGTCGGCAAACGCTGCGAAACCTACATATGCATTCAACTGGCAACCGCTTCAATATCTCTTGTTTCAAACTATCAGGCAACTCGGAGCATGATCTAACCTCTCGCGTTTCCATCACAGACAACACTAACCCAAAACTAACGAGAAAAGCTGATTTTAGGGTTTAAATCTACCTCCTACTCAGCCTACTCAAAGGAATAAAAAAACACAGATCTGAATTTTGAGGAACTCCATTCTCCTTTTCCCTTTGCTCATATTGAATTTATAAGACCAGGATGATGTATGCCAATTGATAGATTGAGAGGTTATGATTTCATTTATTATTTATCAAATTATTTTTTAAATATTTTGATAAATAATAAAGAATAATTTGAAAGAAATTAGAAAAATACTAATTTAATAAGAGTTTTAAATAATTATCAAATTATTTTTTTAATATTTTGATAAATAATAAAGAATAATTTGAAAAGAATTAGAAAAATACTAATTTAATAAGAGTTTTAAATAATTATTGAGAAATATAAAATTAAAAAATTAAGTTATTGAATAAATATTATGGGATAAAAAAGTATATATTAGATATTGTAAAAAGCAAATGAAAAATTGGTCTAACTTCAAATCATAGTAATGTTATTGTTATTTGTGTAGTTTATTTATTGTATTATTTAATTAATTTATTAAATTACTTAACAAACATTATGGGATAACTTTAAATCATAGTAATGTTATTGTTATTTGTGTAGTTTATTCATTGTATTTATTTATTTATTTATTAAATTACTTAACAAATATTATGGGATAACTTCAAATCATAGTAATGTTAGATATTGTAAAAACTAAATGAGAAGTTGATCTAACTTCAAATCATAGTAATGTTATTGTTATTTGTGTAGTTTATTTATTGTATTAATTAATTTATTTATTAAATTACTTAACAAATATTATAGGATAAAAAGGTATATTTTAGATATTGTAAAAAGCAAATGAAAAATTGGTCTAACTTCTAATCATAGTAATGTTATTGTTATTTGTGTAGTTTATTTATTGTATTAATAGAGATGTTATTGTTATTTGTGTAGTTTATTTATTGCATTAATAAAAGGATGAGTTATTAGAGATCCTGTTAATTGTGCAATTTATTTATTGGATTTGTGTAGTTTATTTATTGCATTAACAAAATGATGAGTTATTAAAGATCTAGTTACTTGTGCAATTTAAAATTTATTTTTTGGACTGATAAAATGATGCATTAGCTATCCAAGCTTTACAACAAAAACTTTAAACAATCATTGGTAAATCATAAAGCTAAAGAAATCACTTGAAAAAATATTACCTAATAAGAGGCCATAATTTTTGTTATTATAACAAGAAAATACTACCAATAAAATGATATAATTTTTTTTATTATTATTGAAAGGGGAGAAGTTATTAAACTATGGAGCTATGAACATAAAATATTTTCTTGTTATTTATGTAAGTTATCTATTAATTGTTTTGTTATAGGAAGTGCAGAAGTTGTTAAAATATGGAGTTATGAATATAAAATATTTTCTTGTTATTTGTGTAATTTATTTATTGATGCTAAATGATGCTTTGGACCTTTTGTCTATTGAATTTTTAAAAATTTCATTTTCTATTTCTTTATACTAAGCAACCATTGTAAAATAAAGAACTTAATTAAACAAATACTATGAGCTAAGAGGTCATAATTTCATTTATTATAGAAAGTTTAGGAAAAGTTGTTACATAATGGGCCACAAGAATGAGAGATATTCTTGGTGATTGTCCCCTTTATTTATTTATTACACTAGTTACTCAAGCCCAAGATTGAAACCCTAAACCGTCATTATAAACCATAAGGCTAAAAACACCACCTCGACAAATACTATAGGTTAAAAGGTCAAAATTTCATTTATTGTAGGAAGTGAACAAGGGTTGTATCTTATGGAACTAAGGAAATGAGAAATATTATTGTTACTTGTGTAGTTTATTTATTAGAGTAAGTTAAGTGGACAAACTTGACATTTTTTAAAGTTTTCTATGACAATGTAGGTCAATGTATCTAAAGTAAATAAAATAAAATGAAAAACAAAAAATAAATGGCACAATAGATCTAGGGTAACCAATCTAGTTACTTAATTTTTTTTTAAGTATTTTTGGGATTAATAAGTTTTTGTAAGATCCATTTATGACTTCTTTCACTATCCAATCTATTTCACTATCAAATCTATTTGTTAATAAAACTTAGATATTTTAAATACTAAAATATTAAATGTCAATTATTTTATACTTCTAAGTATTTAGTAGATTTAAGATTAAGGAAGAAAATAAGGTGTTATTACATTTGTTGTAGCCTCATACCTTGTCTCATAAAAATGTTGGTTAGTGAATAAAGTTAGTAAAATAAAATGAAAAAAGAAAAAAAATAATCATTTTAAAATAGATTATCATAATTCTCACTTTAATTTATAATTATATGTTTATCTTTATTTAATATTAATAGATCCCTGTTAAGATGTATCTACCCTATACATATTATATTATAGAATTATAAATGCTATTTGCTAAAAAAAACCTAGATATTTTAATCATATAAAATAATACATGTTTATTTTGTAATAATTGTAGGTGTTGAATAAATTTAAAGTTAAGAATGATCTATGTTAGCCATGTTTCAGTAGTATTAATTGGTTAATATATTCCAACAAAAAATAACTACTCTATAATTAATTAATCACAATAACCACCATATTTAAATAACACTATTCAAATTATACAATATGTAAGATTCTCGAGTTGAACCACGGAACATTACTTGAGGAATAACACATAAAAAAAAAAGCTTCTTGCAAATTTATTTGTTGTAGCTTGTCACAACTTAAACACATATTCAATTAATTTATGATACCTATAATTAAATGCAATTCTAAACAAGCATAAATGAGACTAATAAAATGTCTATAAAAACCCTATGAAACCATTCTCTTACAAAGAGTAAATGCATAGCCATGAACTCATAAACAACTCAACATAAATAGATAAACAATTATCTTTATAAGATGTTTATGCAACTTGGGAAGAACGTTCCACCCAACCATAGAACTACTATTCCAAATCTCAACCGCAATTCACAAAAGAAGGGTGCCTCTCACAACAACTCACTAACACACAACCCACTGGTTATCTCCTACGGTTATCCTGAATTTCTTCCAACTCTCTTCCTCTTGACCTTCCCAAACCAATGAATGTACCCCATCACTTCTCTCGGTCCATATAGCATCCCATCCTCAGGCTCGTGCACACATATACTCCTATATTAATAATTAATAGTATAATTATTAATTATTATTAATATTATTAATATATATAATAATAATAATAAGTAGTTATTATAATTACCAGGGATGCATCATTTCATTGATGATCACCATATGTGCCTTTAGGTTCTCTATATATATGACACATTCATCATTGTAATAATCAATCTATCTGATCATCTCATATAAATAAATCAACATGGTATCATAGAGGGACTCGGTTTGACGCCCTCACAAGGGGGCCGAGGAAAATGAGAGAGATGGAGTGTGTTTTGTGTGAAGATTTCTAACATTGTAATTGATTTTTTATTGTGTTCATATTGAAGTGAAAAGTGTGGAGATCCTTCAAGGCATGGAACAAAAGTATGGTTGGTGTGACAGTAGCCATTTTGGACCAGGAGACTTCAAGGAAAAATAAAAGAGGGAGTCAACATTTGTGAGTAGAACTTGGTGATAATGCCAAGTATGCAGTGAGAGGATTTGGGACAAATTCATTCCAACTAGAGTCCAGAGATATTCTTCATATATGAGATGTGTTGTATCTACGAAGGTTGAAGAAGAACTTGCTTTATACCTCAACATTTTAAGATAAATTCTATAGAGTTGCATTTGTGAATGGATAGGTTCTTGTATGGCCAAAGGGATCAAGTATAGACTTTGCAACAATGATTGGTGTTCGAGAGGGAGGTATATACATATTTTTTGGATGACCGTCCCAGGCATTGGTACATGACAACATCAAAGTGTGTGAACTATGGCATCAGGAAGATATTCTCCCAGATTATTCATGTTGATTTGACTATGGGATAATTATAAACTCACTCATGGAGCCATATGGGTTTGACTAGTGGTGAATGTCCCAGGCATAGTCTTTCTCCTTAGTCATGTTGATTTGACAAGGAGTGGAAAATACTTGAGGTGTTGATGTTTCTCTAGGTGGTTGTATCGAACATACATTCTCCCAGAGTGGTGAAGATGATTTGACTAAGGAGAATGATACATTCACTCACAAGATTAGCCATGATGATTTTTCTAGTGGTGAATGGGCCAAGGCATTGATGTTCTCCAGCTATTAGCATTAGGAAGACATCCTCCCAGTGTGTCCATGTTGACTTGGATGAGGAGGATGATACATTCACTCACAATATTAGCCATGCTGACTTGGCTAGTGATGAATGGCCCAGGTGCAACCTTAGATACTCAAGGTGCTATCACATGTCTACTCCAAGTTGGAGAAATCTATACTAACTAGAAGTTCATGTGAGGATAAGTATACAAAAAATGGGTGCATGTCAGATATTATTACATCAACAGACGCTCATAGAGAAGTCTGAGAGAAAGTTGTCCTCAAAGTTCAAAATCAAGAATCTTGGTGTGATGCATAATTTATTCCTCATCAAGAAGGAGTTTTAAAGTTATAAGCATCGGGAAAACATTCTCCTAGATTGGTCATGCTGATTTGACCAAGGGATAATAATACATCCACTCACGGGGATTTGCTAGTGGTGAATGGACGACGTGTAGTCTTTCTCCTTAGTAATGTTGATTTGAATAGGAGTGATAAAATACTAGAGATGCTAGATGTTATCACATGTGGACCGAGAGTGAGATTGATCTCAAAGAGAGTTAGTTGGATCATAGGGAGAGTTGCAGAGGGAGTTCCCCCTTAGGGTCAGGTGGAAGAAACAAATCTCTGAGGAATGATAGAACAAGTTTCATGAGTCTAGGGAAAAGTTTGAATACTTTAGAGACAAGCTTGGCATGTTGCAGGATGTCTCCATCGCTAAGATGGAATTTTGATGTCTGAGTAGCATTGGACAGACATTCTCCGAGATTAATAATTAATAATAATATTATTAATATAAAATAATAATAATAATAATAATAATAATAATAATAATAATAATAATAAATAGTTATTATAATTGTTAGAGATTCATCCTTTCATGGATGGTCACCATATGTGCTTTTAGGTTCTCTATATATTTGACACATTCATGATTGTAATAATCAATCTATCTTATCATCTGATATAAAAAAATCAACACATAGCTGTGATGAAGGACTTTTCAAAACTCTTCAATGTTTTTTATTCTCCCAAATCACTTACAGGTGCAAGGTTAATGTATTACTCTAGAGAGGAAATATTCCAAGTGTGAGTCTTTCACGGAAACCTGCATAGGAGACCTAGCTAAAGCATATGCAAACAAATCTTATCAAGAAAAGAAAGAAAGAGACAATATGAAGAATGAGAATCAATGTATATTATGATCTAATTAATGAGTGAGTGATATTAAATCATATAGGAAATGAAATCCTATAATTAGGAATGCATGCATAATAGTGATGCTATAAAATTAGAAAGTCTAAAATTGAACTAGTCAGTTAACTCCCACTCAACTAGTGTGTCGAAAATAGAAATTTCTCCAACAACCCCTCTGAAGATCACTATGGAGTAAACAATGAGTCCCGACTACTAGGGCATATTAGGTACTCATGTACAATCCAACTAATGAACAGAGAATAAAAAATAGGAAAGAGGGAAAACCACGTGGGAACAATGTTAAATTATGAGCTTGATTTCTTATGTGGATTAATTTTTTTATTTTCTTCAATACTTTGATTCGAGCTTAATACACTTCAACAATTCCAAATCATAATTGAATATAAATAATTATGTAGATAAGTAAACATGCATATCAACAACACATATACCCAGGGGAAACCCTGTACTGTGAGAAAAAACCCAGCAAACAATATTCCTTTATTGCATTAATAATGTAAGATATCTTATAAATATCCACCATGAATGTTCTACTCTCAAAGATCTTGACAAGATGACTCTGACTTGACAAATACTTACAATACCTTGTTGAAATACACCTCTGATATGCTGTCTCTTTATCACTGATGTTCTCCTCTATTACTTCACCCTCAACCTGCATATGAAAACTATGTTTCAAAACTGTGTTGCATAACTGTGTTGAAGAGAGGGTTCAACCTCTTCTTATATAGGTTGAAGAGGGGAAGAGGGGAAGCTCAAAATAGTAACTTGGTTGCATGCATTAAATGTAACTCAGCTTCATGCTTTAGTTCGAACTTAGAAATAGACTTCAGATTGGTTACAACTTAGCTTTACACTTTAGTTTGAACTCAAAACTAGACTTGAGATTGGTTACAACTCAACATTGCACTTTAGTTCGAACTTATAACTAGACTTAAGACTGACATGCTTTAGTTCAAACTTAGAAATAGACTTAAGAGTTTAGTTGTGACTCAACATTACACTTTAGTTCTAAAATAGAACTAAACTCAATACTTTAGTTGCAACTCAACATTACACTTTAGTTCTAAAATAGAATTAGACTCAAGACTTTAGTTGAAACTCAACATTACACTTTAGTTCTAAAATAGAACTAGACTCAAGACTTTAGTTACAACTCTTGACAAGGCAATTCGAACTTCTCTTCATGGTGGATAATGTTTACACGTGCCAACGCACTAGATCAATACAATTACATCATTTCCAATATTAGGAATATCGTTTGTTTCTAGCTCATAGGAATTTTATATTGAACCTAACTTTTTCTAGATGCCTTGAATTTTTCTCATGGCTCACAAGGTTTGAGTAGGCTCACAGAGTTTGTATGTCCCCCCTGAATTTTTCACTAGTCTGTCTATGCTCACAGAGGTTGTACATTCCCCCTGACTTTTTCACTAGACTATCTATGCTCATAGAGGTTCTACGTTCCCCCTGAATTTTGCATTAGACTCACATAACATCTCATTCATCTTGAATTTTGGTTTGAATCATAGAGGTTGTACGTTCCCCTTGGATTTTTTCAATACCTCACAAGACTGGTTGATTCTCCAAATCTCCCTGGCTAGCCTCAGGGTGGCCCATATGGCCTCTCATTGGAGAATGACTGCCAATGTTGCCAAATTTAACACTCCCTCTCAGCGAGGGAGTCATTCTCAACCACACCAAGCTTGCCTCCTAGTTGCACAAACTATCTCAAGGTCAAAGGCTTGGTCATGATATCAACTACCTGCTCGCTTATGGCTATGAACTGTAACTTTACAGTTTTTCTCTGGACCAAGTCTCGGATGTGGTGGTACCTCATGTTAATATGTTTTGACCTGTCATGAAATACCAGGTTCTCTGTCAATTTTATGCAACTTTGGTTATCATAGTGAACCACCATCATCTCGAGCTTGTCACCAAACAACCCAAAAAGCAATTTTCTTAGCCATATTGCTTCTTTGCTAGCATCACTTACTGTAATGCACTCAACCTCTATTTTACTTTGTGTAATGGATCCCTACTTCCGAATTGACCAATAGATCATAGTGGAACCTAAACTGAAGTAGTATCCGAAAGTACTCTTCCGATTCATTGGGCTTCCTGTCCAGTCAGCATCTGCATACCCATGCAGAAATTAACCACCACTGGATGTATATCTCAGACCATAAGTAATGGTCCCTCTGAGATATATCAAGATGTTATTTTTTGCCACCTAGTGTCTCTGTCTCGGTTCAGTCATGAACTAACTCATTGCAATCATTGCATAGTATATATCTGGCCTAGTGTGGATTGTGTACATCAATGATCCTACATCTGACTATACATGGTGGGATCCACTAAATCTGAACCTGTATCAGAATCATGCAGTGTTTTTAGGTTGGTAACCATTAGAGTAGAAATGGATTTGCAATCCATCATACCAAACCTCTTTATTACATCTACTGTGTATTTTCCTTGTGCCAGAAATGTATCACCCATTCTTTGCCACACTTCCAATCCTAGGAAGTAATGCTTCAAGCCTAAGTCTTTCATCTCAAATTCTAAGGTTAGATCCCTCTTACACCAGGCTATTATCCCTTCATCTCCGGTTAGAAAGGGATCATCAACATACAGGATTAGTATAACAAGTTGGTTACCTCTTACCTTTAAGTATAGATTTGCATCAACATCACTTTATTGAAATCCTGGGCCTTTATGAAAACCATCAATCCTGTCATACCAAACTCTGGGAGCCTTCTTAAGACCATACAAGTCCTTCCTTAGATTGCATACATGAGTTCCTTTGTTATGCAGTATAAAACCATCTGCTTGTTCCACAAAGACCTCCTTTCAATCTTTCCATTCAATAATGTTGCTTTTACATCCATCTGATGTAGATTCCAACCAAGTACGAAAGCTAAAGAAATAATAGCTCGAATGGAGGTATACTTGGCTACAAGGGAAAAAGTCTCTTTGTAGTCGATTCCTTCTTTCTGAGTGAAGCCTCTGGCTACAAATATTTCTTTGAACTTTTCCATACTTCCATGAGATGCATGTTTGATCTTATAGATCCATTTGAAAGAAACCATTGATTTGTCTTTTTTCCATAGCACAATGTCCCAAACATCATTCTTTTTAATAGACATGTATTCCTCAAGCATGGCATCCTTACATACTTGTAATTTATCATCTTATTCAAATGAAGAAGGTTCGACATCACTAATGTTGCTCATCAATGCAACATAGCCTCCAAACCTATGAGGCCTCTTCCTTTCCTTGAAAGTTCCTTTGGGAGAAACTATCATTTTTTCTTTCCTCAATATTTATTTAAGCCACCTTGTCTTCCTTTTCGCTAGAGGTTCTTCAAGATTTCTTCCTAACACTTCAACAAGTTCTAGGGGCTCATTACTTGTCCCTTCACGAGATCCCTCTCTCTGATCATCTGACTCTTCATTTTTAGAAGAGGGTGAAGCTGGATGATTTTCTTCTAAATCCTACTGAAGCTCTATGGATTTCTTATATGCGACTTCCTCATGGAAAGTCACATCTCTTCTTACCTCTATTTGCCTCTAACTTGGTACATAAATCCTTTAAGCCTTGGATTTCTCACTGTACCCCACATAAACCCCTTTCTTTCCTGAGGGTTCCATCTTTGTCCTCTTTTTTTTAGGGACATGAATATACACAGGACATCGAAATATCCTTAGATGCCCTACTTCAGGTTTGATCCATGAGAAGACTTCTTCAGAAGTCTTGTCCTTCAAAATAGCATGTGGACACATGTTCTGAATATACATGGTAGTGGAGATAGCTTCTGCCCATAAAGAATTTTGGAGATCCTTGTCAAACATCATTTCTTTTTCTCCCTCACAAATAGTTATGTTTTTACTCTCAACAACACCATTTTGTTGAGGTTTATATGGCATGGTCAACTGTCTCTTGATTCCTGTTGAATTGTAGAAATCCTCAAAATGAAGAGATTCAAACTCTCCTCCATTGTCTATTCTAAGGATTTTGATGTGTTTTCCTGTCTTCTTTTCAGTAAAGGCTTTATACTCTTTGAATTTATCAAATGTCTCACTTTTAGCTTTAAGAAAACATATCCAACATTTTCTTGAGTAATCATTAATAAAAATGACATAATACAAACAACCACTGAGTGAGGGAGATGACATGGGGCCACATACATCAAAATGAACCAGATCTAAGATTCTCCGAGCTCTTTTGTCACTACTAGGAAATACTTTCTTTATATTTTTACCTAGCATGCATCCCTTACAAATTTCATTTTTACTAAGAGAAATAGAGTGCATGCCACATACCATGTTATGTATATCTGGAAGAGATTTGTAATGAATATGCCCAAGTATTCTGTGCCACAACTTGTTGGAGCCAGTCACATCATGAGCCAATGTCTGAATTGACTTTCCTGACATGACGTACAGTCCTCCACTACGAGTTCCAATGGGTTCTATTGTACTTAAGTGGCTACCTTTAGCCCATAGTGGTGCCTTCATGTCCTTGAATATCACCCAATATCCCTTGTCCTAAAGGGTTGCAACTAATAGTATATTCTTCGTGAGCCCTGGAACATAGAATACTTCATCAACATGAAGTCTAGCCCCATATTCCAATCTAAAGGAGATAGAGCCTACTACCTCTATCTTGTAACATTTTTCATCCCCAATCTCGACCTTCTCTGCAAAATATTTTGTCTCAGAATCTAACAGGATCTCCTTGTACCCTGTCATGTGCTTTGATGCACCACTGTCTACTAACCAAGTTTTCAGGCCCATGGAAACTAAACTGGATAAGGCAGAAACCAAATTGTATTCTTTCCTATTTTCTTTCTCATTAGAAGGACTTTTCTTATTTCTTTTTTATTCATCATCCTCAACAGTTGAGGCATGATGTTTCCATTTCCCAAGATATTTCTTTCTAAACCAACAATCTTTAGCAAAATGACCCAACTTATTACAACTAAATCATTTAATCTTAGATGTATCAATATTCTTTCCTTTGAATGTACCTTCGATGTTTGGCTTCCACTGAGAGCCTTTCTGGAAAGTGTCTTTCTTCTTTCCCTTGAATCTTGATGCTAAAGCTAAGTGCTCTTCTTTCGTCAGCTCACTCCTCATAGTTGTGTGACTCTCCTCCTGGAGGCAATCATGCCATAACCTCTCAAACGTGGGCTGAATCTCTCTCCCACTTAGACTGGATACGAAGGTCTCCCATGAAGAAGGAAGACCATAAAAAATGGCCTACACTAAATCATCATCATCCACTATCACCCCTGTGACCAAAAGCTGATCTCTGATCTAATCTATCCTGGAACAAAAATATGTCATTGATTCACCTTTCTCCATATTCAAATACTTAAGCTTGTTCTTAAGTGTCCTCTTCTGACTTGGAGCCTATTTCTCATATAGATTCACCAAGGTATCCATACATCCATTGAAAGTCATCAGCGAAGTCATTTCATGTATTATACTGTCTCTGACTGAGTCAAATATGATTCTCTTGGCCTTTTCTTGAATCTTCTTGAAGGTTATTCTTCCTGCATTATTCGTTGGTTCCTCCACCACTATGGTCAGATATTGCTCAATATCATGCTCTTGCAAGATATTTGTTATACAGAGCTTCCACACATTAAAGTTGGTATCTCCTTCGAGCCAATATTTGGCCCTGACTGAAATGGAGGATGTCATGGTCCTCACACTGGAAACTTAATCAATCTTGCTTGGATCTTTATGTACCTCCTACTTCACTTCAACACATTTATCACACCCTAAGCTCTGATACCATGTTAAATTATGAGATTGATTTATTATGCTGATTAATTATTTTATTTTCTTCAATACTTTGATCCATCTTAATACACTTCAACAATTCTAAATCATAATCGAAAAGAAATAATTATGTAGATAAGTAAACATGCATATCAAAATCACATATACCATGGGGAAACCTTGTACAGGGAGAAATACTCCAGCAAACAATATTCCTTTATTGCATTAATAATGTAAGATTTCTTACAAATATCCACCATGAATGTTTTTCTATCAAAGAGCTTTCCAAGATGACTCTGACCTGACAAATACTTACAATACCTTGTTGAAATACACCTCCGATATGTTGCCTCTTTCTCACTGATGTTCTCCTCTATTACTTCACCCTCAACCTTCATATGAAAAAAGTGTTTCAAAACTGTGTTGCAGAACTGTGTTGAAGAGTGGGTTCAACCTCTTATTATATAGGCTAAAGAGGGGAAGAGGGGAAGATCAATATAGTAACCTTATTTCATGCATTAAACATAACTCATCTTCATGCTTTAGTTGGAACTTATAACTAGACTTGAGATTAGTTACAACTCAGCTTTACACTTTAGTTCAAACTCAGAACTAGACTTGAGATTGGTTAAAACATAGCATTACACTTTAGTTCAAACTTATAACTAGACTTGATACTGACATGCTTTAGTTTGAACTTAGAACTAGACTTAAGACTTTAGTTGCAACTCAACATTACACTTTATTTATAAAATAGAACTAGAATCAAGACTTTAGTTTCAACTCAACATTAAACTTTAGTTCTAAAATAGAACTAGACTCAATACTTTAGTTACAACTCTTGACAAGGCAATTCAAAATTATGTCCATGGTGGATAATATTTACACATCCCAACACACTAGATCAATACAATTACATCATTTTCAATATTAGGAATATCGTTTGTTTCTAGATCATAGGAATTTTATATTCAACCTAACTTTTGCCAGATGCCTTGACTTGTTCTCATGGCTCACAAGGTTCACTAGGATAACAAAGGTTGTATGGTCCCCCTCACTTTTTCACTAGTTTGTCTATGCTCATAGAGGTTGTACGTTCCCCCTGAATTTTGCACTAGATTGTCTATGCTCACAGAGGTTGTACATTCCCCCTAAATTTTTTATTAGACTCACATAAGATCTTGTTCATCCTGACTTTTTCTTTGAGTCATAGAGGTTGTATGTTCCCCCTGGCTTTTGTCAATACCTCACAAGACTTGTTGATTCTCCAAATATCCCTGGCTAGCATAAGGGTGGCCCATATGGCCTCTCATTGGAAAATGACTATCGATGCTGCCAAATTTAACACCCCCCCCCAAAAAAAAATATAATGTATCAAAAAAAGAAAATGGCAGTTGCTAAGAAACTATGTTCTTCACTACAAGACGATCCTGAATTATTCGCGACGATGTAGAAATATTTATGGATTTGATGAATTCCTTTGAAAAACTTTCGATCCTTGTACTTCTTGATACTTTGGACCCGTATGCACCTAAAAATATTCCTTTCTGGTGGAATTTGAACCATATTCCAAGTCTGATTCTCTAGGAGAGAGTCATGATCCTCCTGCATGGCTTCTTTCCATAATTGATTTCCCACAACCTTATTGTAGGCTTTCAGATCAGTAGATTGAACCATAGAGCAATTCATGGGCATCACACATTCTAAATCTGAAAGTACATAGGAACAATCCTTTTTTTGAGATCGAGTCCTCCTTGAATCCAATGGATTCCCTGCAAGGATACCTATTGCCTAAAGTGTGAACTATGCCTTTTTGGGCATTTTTTGAAGCTTCAACATTGGATTCTTGTCTGTCTATACTGCCTTCTTATTTCCATGTACAAAATCTAAGTATATGGAAGCATCTCTGATGTCTGAAACTGATGGAAGAACAAGAGTATATGCATGTTGCCCTCGAGGTGCATTCAAAGTACTCTCCTTATGTGTAAGTAGAATAGAGGAGTCATCGTCAGAAAACTTAGTGAATTTATACAACCTTGACTTGTGATACACCTCACCAATTACTATGATGGAATTGTCATGCATGTCAATTACTAAAATTGAATCTGATGTAAATTCAACCTTTTTACCTTTCTGAGTGATCTAATAAACTGAGAAAACATTCATAGAAAGATTTGGAACATGTAAAACATTGTCAAAACTACCATTATGAGTTCCACTCTCCGTTCTTCAGCTACTACTACTGGAGTATCATCCCCCATGAGAATAGGGGGTCTTGAGCATGGACTCAAAGAAGAAAAAACTTCCTCTTTCACTGCCATATAATGGGATGCACCAAAATCTATAATCCATGAATTAAATGAGGAATTAATTGCAACCAAAGAATGATGATTACCTTTCATAGGAGCATGATATTCTTCCTTCTACTTCTTGAATCCCTCTAGAATGAAGTTTCCAAGGTTGTTATGTTGAAGTGCATGTTTCATAAGATCAATCTATTTCTTCATGCATATGGATTCTTCATGATTCAGTTTATTGGAGTAAGTGCATTGCTTTCCCTTCTTCTTCTTATTTGAATCTGAAGAGTCTTTGGAACCTGAAGAATCGTTAAAGGGTTTGGAATATCCCTCCTTCTCGTTATGTTTCTCCTTCCTGTTCTGTTTGGATGATCCTTTTCCATCATGCATGGTGAGTGCATGTTCTTTGGGATCCTTGATGAGGCCCATCTATATGAGTTTTATCTTCTCTTGTATGAGAGACTCAATGAACTGAGCCATCGTAGGAATTTTCCAATTTGTTGCAAAAATACATTTGCCAGAATGGAAACTGGAGACATATACAACGTATTTTGGTCTTATCTTGGCCAATATTGTTATAATAAGTTGTTTATATTGTGTATACTTTTCAATACCACATTCACCCAAGCTCAATAAAAAATATTTAAATTTAGTAAAAAAATCATGTATATTATCAAAACTTGTAGGTTCTAAGGTATTCAACTCCACCTCAAGCATATGACCTCACATCTCATCGTGCTTTCCAAAGAGTGCTTCCAAGGTGTTCTAGATCTCATTTGGATTATTTCATGTGGAAACATGAAACCATAAATTAGTTTTGATTAACTCAAGAAGTAGTCATGTGGCCTCATCCTTACATTTCACCCATCTGGTCTTCTCAAGTGCTGATGTAGGTTATGTTTTTGTCGCCATCGTCAAATTACACTTTCCTTTTCTTTTGAGTTGAAATACAGCCTTCGAATTCCATTCAAAATAGTTGTACATTGTGAGAATTATCACCAGACTTGATTGAATAAGTTGAATCATCTCCATCCCTAAAATTGATACTGAAAAGATCCTGAAAACCTAAATCGTGGATTCTGAGATATGACTGATGGTGTTGTAACAACTATAGATATGATAAAACAAATATATCTCCTAAAGTATGACGTGGATTTTTGATATTTTTGGTGAGCATGAGCATCCCTATGTTATACATCTTCGGTAAGAAGTTTAGCTTAGCCCAGATCGTGGATTTTGATATATCACAATTTTACTACAGAAAACCAATTTTTGGAGGTTTGTTGAATCGTCGCACCCTACAGAAGGGTAAAGTGTGACAATGATGACTCATTGAAACCTAGTGAATGACACAGTGCGATGAAATCGCACCTTAGATGTGTATGGGCCGCGACGATGCCAATCGTCACACCTTTCGATAGGGATAGTTTGAGTGAGACCTTCGCACCCTTTGACAGGGATAGGCCGCGACGATTCCAATCGTCGCACCTTTCGATAGGGATACGCCGTGACGATTCCAATCACCATACCTTTTGATAGAGATAGGCTGTGACGATTGTGGAAACTAGGTTTACTCAAGGAATCTTTCTCTCTTCTCTGGCTTTTCTGAGTTTCTCCAAGCAGCTCGACTCTGATACCATGCCATTGTTTCATGGAAACCTGCACATGAGACCTAGCTAAAACATATGCAAACAAAGCTTATCAAGAAAAGGAAGAGAGATACAATATGAAGAATGAAAGTCAATGTATATTATGATCTAATTAATGAGTGATTTATCTTCACTCATATAGGCAATGACATCATATAATTAGGAATGCATGCATAATAGTGATGGTATAAAGTTAGAAAGTCTAAAATGGAACTAGTCAGTTAACTCCCACTAAACTAGTGTTACTCCCACTGAACTAGTGTGTCGAAAATAGAAATTTCTCCAACACTAAATCTTTAGTGTCTAAGTGTAATGTGTGATGTGACAGTGACAAGTTTAAAAAACTTTTGAACAAAATAGTAGAAACATGGCATGTGGATTTCATGGGGTCCTTACCTTTTTCCTAATTAAGTTCTAAGTGTATTTTTGCAACCTTGCAAAATCAAATTGTTGAAAGAATGAAACTATCACTATATTATAGAAAAATATGTGGGCAATTACTATCCTTTTAGAACTACCATATGTGAGGCATTGCACTCTGAAAAAATCTCAAGTTATGGATGATTTTTTTTTTAAAGAGATTAATAAATTAGAGATGCACACATATTAATATTCCTAATTATTCCCTAAATTTTTTTCTAATTTACGAGGTGAATTAATATTAAAGTCACTATAGTTCACCAATCTCACTCAAAAGTTAGATGTGAAGAGAATACTCTAACTACAATATTACTTCTAGTCCTTAAACAAAATAACAAGGTGGATATATGATTGATTGCAATTTATAGTCCACTAGTCCATGTGCAACATTAAAGAAATAGGTCATCACATGGAAAGGAAACAAGAAAAAAGAAAATTTGATTTTCGCCCCTCCTACCAACTACATTGGCTAATTACTAGGTAAGAATGTATCTAAAACTAAAAATTTGAAGCTTATACTTTGCAAGAAATCAAAGACTAGCACTTAATTCTATCCCTAAACTAAAACGATGGTTAAATAAGAAAATTAATGGACTTATGCAAGTCTATATGCATGTGGATGTGTAATTTGCACAGAAAAAGAATGAAGTGGTTGAAGAACTTGAATGGGTTTAAAAAGAACAGATGCCTAAGTCTCTATAATGAAAGAATATTTTATTGAAAATGACTTTCCATCATACAAGTCTCTATGTGGATGTACGTTATAGCAAGATTTGTCTCACCCTATGCAAACTTGCATAGAAGGCATTTTTCCATTTCCCTATGCAGACTTGAAGTCCCTTTTTAAATTTCCCAGAGATAAAAACATTAGATTTACACATATACGTGCCCTACCTATAGTATAGAGTGTGTATATGCAGGTTGCACCATTACAACCCATGTACATCGGGATTTGTGCCCAAAATAAAAAACAATGGTTTCAGGTTTCCATGTCACATCACAATATCTATGATCCTTTGCCTTCCATATACTGGAAACGTTCTGAATCAACCCTTTAGTTCCACTTGAAGGCTACAAATGGGCCAAATCTGAGCTATGGAAAAGAGGAGAAGAATTAAACTTTGAGAGAAAAGTTACTCTGGAGAAATTATTGAATTCATATTGAGTTTGCATCCCTTTTTACTTTTAAGTCTGAACACATAGTTCAACCCCCAAGATCTTCCCTACTTGATTGAGAAACTCATTGTATCACTTATATGAGCTTGCCTTTGGTGGAGGTCCAGCTGGAAGAAAATTAGTTTCTTGGTTCCGAACCATGCCGACACAAAAGTTTGTAATTCATTCACTTCTGTTGATTACATTTTAATAGAAATACTCTTTTCTCATCCAATTAATATCTTGAAAATATTTGAATTGTTATTCCATGGGAATATTTGTTATGAATGTTGATGGATTATGTTATTAAATTTGCTAACATTATATATTATCACCATATGCTTGTGTTTCTTGGTTGTTGAGGATAACTTGCAGGTGTATTTCTTTGAGTCAAGTTCTTAATGATGGACTTCATCGAATGTTTGGACGAGGTAGGACTTTTATCTTGTCTTGCTATAATATTTGTTTATATAGCATACCTAATATTTAGATTTGATTTCTGCAGTCATTTCCATATGTTGTGGTTTACCCCTATCCATAGAGATATTTTCCTCGTAACATAATTGGCGACCATACTGGGGATAAAATCTTTTTTTTCGGGGATTGGAGTGTTTTTATTCTTAGATTTCTCTCATTCATATTGATTTTCCTGTCGTATGATTGCTTGAAATCCTCTATTGACTCTAATTCTTTTCTTAGCATTCTCCTTATCCTGGTTGTGTTTTAAGACATATACGCAGGTTTTTTCCTGATAGTCGCGTACATACGCATGTTTTCCATCTTCAAGAAGCATATATATGCGCTTTTCCCTTAAACAGTCTTGTACATCACCCTTTGTTGCTTGGTTGATGTGTTTGATGGTTGTTGGGTAGGTTTTGATGATTGTTGAGTCTTATTAGATCTCGGGTATGACTGTTAAGTGTCTATGGAATGACATGAAAAATTTATTTGGTTTAATTTTTGGGCGGTGCATTTCTCATCATCCGTTTCATTTGATTGTCCTTGTATCTTGGGCTGGGTGTTTTTCTTCTTGATATCCTACATGGTTTGTATTTTTTTACACATAGTAGAGTTTTTATATCAAGTTGTTGTTTAGTCCGTGCATTTTGATTCTATTATATTGAAAATACAAACATATTGGGCATTTTACATTGTTGGCATTTTGATCTTTAGAGTCCTTATCATTGATCTTAAGACATCCAAAGAAAGATTGCATTTTATTTAGAATTGCATAACCAAATTAAAAATTGCATTTTGGCAAAAAACATATCATTTATTGAGAATTGAAGTTAATACTTTGCATTGTATTTATATTCATTTATTTTACTCGTCGATTCATAACATCACTAGTTTCACCACTGCACCTTTTTGAGTAAAGAAGGCCACTAAAAGTAACGCTATACTTTAAAATTTATTAGTAATGTTTTTGTTTTTCTAGGGTGCACAAACTAGCTTAGGATTTAGAGCCTTGGAATAGGATTTTGTGAGTAAACTTCTCCAAGTCTATTAAATCAACATATGTTTCTAACTAAAGGAGTGGAGAAATCCATTGTATAATTGGTAATATCTAGAGGCTCTTCTTACACCGGAGTTAAGCACGAGGTCGTGTGAGGTTGGTTGAAGGGATATCCCCTCGATACAATGTATATTCATATATGGGGATCTTGCTAGTATCCTTACCTATGTGAGAGGCGGTGCTTTCAAGGTTTTTGGATTTGTTACCCTACCCATATAGTGGACATGACTTACGATTGGTCTCATGTGCATCGGTTATGTCATGGTTTGTTAGTTGCTTGACATAAGTGACACATAGGTTACTTGCAGGGGTTATTCTATAGGTACCCCGGGTCAGATAAGGGTCAGACATCACACAACCTTTATGGAAGATTACCTCTCCGGGGGGATTTGACCGACTGGTTGATAAGCCTGTGAGGGCCCTTATAACTGATTATGATACCTCTAATATTTAGGAGAGGAGTCTCAGGCCCCTCTTGGGAAAGGCATACGTACTTTAGAGAGGGAGGCCCATTTCAGCCACTTTATCTTGTTTGTGTGCGTATTGGTTGTTTGATTATTTTTGGTGTGCTCTTTGATTACTAGTTGGCCTTAGGATTTGTTTTTTATATCTCGAGTCTTAAGTCATCGTGGAGCCAGATTAGCTTCCCCACAGGTCTCGTCGCTTGTTACAGTTATCACCACATTTTGAGTCTTTTCCTTTTAAAAGGTGTAAACTTATCAAACGTGGTACACACACCTCCACTTATGAGACTTGTGATCATACAAAGATGAGGATTGAATCGAGTCAAGAAGCTACTAGGAGCACTTCAACTCCCATACCTACTATAGTTAACAGTACCCCTTCGACACCTTCAACCATGATGGTGTTAGGATGTTTATACACTTAGGATTTATTTAAGTTCTATGTGACATCCCCCAAAAATAAATATTTTTTATTTTTGTTGCTGGAAATTTATTTCCCTTTTTGGCAAATTCGAATCTGGAAATTTTTTGCCATTTATGGCAATTCCAAATTTTGAATTTTATAATTGTATTTAATTATTGTGACTGTTGGGTAGAGATATATTTAGACTCAACTAACTATTTGACTATGACACTTGTATTAACTGCCGGAGGAAAAATGGAACAACCATCTTAAAAATCAGCTGACCATGACTCCATGAGTGGGGAACAAGTTGGAACTGCCTCTGGGCTAATGATTACAAGTGGAAAATCAGATATTTGGCCACTAGAAGCCCCTGAAAGTTATGGATTAAGAAATCTATGAAAATCCCCAAAGGAGGGAAAAAATACCTAAGAAAAGAATATAAATATATAGCATATGCGAGGAGGTAGGATGTTTCCAAGTATGCTAGAAAAGGATTCCTAAGCTCTCTTGTTGTTATGAACACTGTGGATTGAGTGTGAGGCAAGAGGAGCTTGTTAAAATAGAACCGCCTTGTTGTTATGAGCACTGTGGAGTAAGTGTGAGGCAAGAGGAGAACTGTTGGAATTGAAGGACATTGCTGAGGAGGAGTTTTCAAGTTCGCCCTCATGGATTCATGGTTAGGCTAGGGGGTGAATCGGGCAAGTGACTTTGGTTTCCTTGTTCTACGGTTGGAAGGAACGTGTCTGGTCCCTTTGGCTTCCCGTGGATTGGATTCAGATATGTTGATCTACCCCTCTCTATTATGAATGACTATGTTTTTATTTCAATCTCTTATTAAATTTGAACTGGAATGATGTCCACTCTATGTCTGAATGATTTTTATTTTGCATTATATTGATTAAATTGGAACTGTAACGTTTTCCATTTTTGGTTTGTTATGGGGAATATATGTGAAGAACATCTTTAATTATATTTCTATGGAAAAGAGAAGATTAATGACAATGAGGCAGATCCTCCTTGTAGATAAACCCCCCAGGAAACAAAATCAGATCCCTCGGAACATCATTATTAATGACCAATCTTTGATGGAATGACATTCTTAACCATGTATTTATATAGATGCACAGATCTAGTACTATTGACGTTTAATGCATTGATTAAAAAAAAAAAGGCTCTAAGTGGATATTATAGAATTATATAAACGGTCTTTTACGGTCTTCTGTGCGGATTCTAAACTCACGAAGTTCCGAACCCCGAAACCATGAAGCTTCCACTTTTCACATTTCGTAGGTTGGTTACATGAGAGGTTTGGGGCACTTGAACTCATGAAGTTTCGAACCCCAAAACCCAAAAATGTGGGTCCCACCTTCTCTTCTTTCTCATTTGTTGTTGGAAGTTTGTTTATGTTGGATGTTTGGCATTTGGAACCCTGAAACCCCGAATCCCAAAATCCCAAAGTGTTGGTCTCACACCCTTTTGCCTTTCAGATTTTGGGAATTGTAGTGTGTTGTTGTTTGACATTTGAAACCCCGAATCTTGAAATCCCGAAGTGTTGGTCTCACACCCTTTCTCCTTCTGGAATTTGGGAATGGTAATGTGTTGTTTGACATTTGAAACCCCAAAACCCCGAATCCTGAAATCCCGAAGTGTTGGTCTCACACCCTTTCACCTTTCAGAATTCGGGAATTGTAGTGTGTTGTTGTTTGACATTTGAAACCCGGAAACCCTAAATCCCGAAATCCCGAAGTGTTGGTATCACACCCTTTTTCCTTTTGGAATTCGGGGATTGTAGTGTGTTGTTGTTGACATTTGAAACCCCAAAACCCTCAATCCTGAAATCCCGAAATGTTAGTTCCACATTATTTTCTTTTCGCAATTTCGGGAATTGTTTGTGGTTGAGGTTTTGGCTTTTGAAGTCATGGGATTATGAACCCTGAAATACCAAAATGTTATCTCCACGTTCCTTTCTTTTCAAAATTCTATAATTGTTGTATGTTGGATGTTTGGCTATGAAAAATACGAAACCCCAAACCCCGAAATCCCAAAATGCAGGTCTCACCTTTTCCTTTTCGCATTTCAGAGGTTTTTTACATGAGATGTTGGGGCAATTGAACACGTGAAGTCACGAACCCTAAAGACTCTGAAGTGTTGGTCCCACCTACCTTTTTCGCGATTTCAGGAGTTGTGGTGTGTGGATCCTGAACCCTAAAATCCCGATACATTGGTCACCTTTCGTAATTTTTTGAAAGTTTGTTTATTATGTTGTTTGGGTACTTGAACTCATGAAGTCTCGAACCCAGAAACACCGATGGGTGGGTCCCATTTTCCTTTTTTACCTTTCATAGGTTTTGGTGTGTTAACGTTTGACACTTCCAAACATGAAATCCCAAACCCCGAAACCCCGAAGTACTGGGTCCACAGTCTTCCTGCATTTTAACGTTTTTAGCAAACATCATGGCCCCCTTGTTTTCATTCTGTGTTTGGCACTTATAATCGCCGGAACCCGATTGACCTATGTTATGTTTCACAAACTGTAGGAACCTAAAAAAAACTTATTGTTATGGGAACAACTCTAATAATGTAATGAATGGACTAGTAAAAGAACGTTGGAGAGTCTTCATCCTAGATAGAGGTATGGAAGTAAAAGACCGTTTTACAAGTTGATTGTATTGGAAACAGAGGGAAATTTTTCGATGTAGGATTTTTGTCATAAAAACACCAAAGTTGCTTGTATTATTAAGACTGTGGTAGTGTTATAGGTACTAGAAGATAAGAGAGTAATTATAAATTTCAGGATCTTAAATAAACATTGAAGTGATGAGTAAATATTCATTATATCATCGATTAGAAAACTTAAGTTGAATGGTAAGGACAGTTGACGACAGTAAGGACTCTAACAAACCCTCAGACTCAAGCCTTCTAACATAAAGCCTACTTTCTTGAGATCTCGAAAAACCTTCAAGGATAGATGTACAAATAAATAAAAAAATTATGGTGATTTTGAGGAACATTACATATGGTATCAGAGCCAAAGTTGCAACACTGGGCATGAATATGGCCACATTGATTGCTTAGTATATATTCTAATTTATGAAAAAAAATAATAAATCCTGTGCATTACAAACAAAAAGATTTTATGTTTTGTGTTGAATAATGGTATCTCAAGAAGGTGCATAAATCAGGGTGGAAGATAATCTGCAACAAGGACCTCCTGGAGATCCAAGACAGAATAGTGATGGAAGCTCACCCATGGAGGTGTTGGAAATAATGAGGAACCTTATTGTTGAACTATAGGTTTTCAAGGCCGACAATGAAAAATTGAAGAAGGCATAGCAGGAACAACAAGAGATAAATGAAGTCTTGCTACATAGTATAGTAACCAAGAAAAGTCCAAAAGATGATAAGCATGAGGAAGAGGTCAACAAAAGGGCCTCCAAGAATTATGGTGCGAAAAAAAAGAGGAGACAGTTCATCTGAAGGGACACCTTCAGCTGAAGAGAAAACCATATCGGACATAAAAAGAAAACAAACACACCACCTCGAAGGAGAATTTAAAAATATTAGACCAGCTACTTTTGATGGAGAATCCAGGACATGAGAAGAAGTCGAGGCATGGTTGTTGGACATCAAAAAATACTTCCAAATCTACAACTATTCCAGCAACATGAAGGTCAGAATGGCCATCTACAATCTGAAGGGGAAGGCCAGCATTTGGTGGCATGACCTAAAATTGGCCAAGGGCCTAAAGGAGAAACAGTTGGAATGGTTTGAATTTAAGAATTATTTTAAGAAACAATACCTTTCAGAAAGCTATTATGAAAGGAAGATGAAATAATTCTATGAGTTACGACTCAGGAAAATGACGATGGAGGACCTTATAAATAATTTTTTTCAACTATTAAGGTTTGTACCATACATATAGGAGGATAAGGTAAAAATCCAACGATTCTTAAGTTGTTTACCACAGTCCTACAGGGACAGAATTGAGTTTGACAACCCCAAATCCTTAAGTGAGACATTCAAGAAAGCACGAATGTGCTATGATCAGTATAAACAACGGGTAGATTCTCCCAATACCTAGAAGGATAAGAAGAAAGATGGAATAAACTAGCGGAAGAATGGATATCAACCAACTCCTTATCAAAATGCAGCAAAAATTTTCCCAAGGAAGGATTTTCACTCTAATCATCTGAATACGCAAGGTAGCGGTAAACCGATAAACCTAGGAACAGAGAGGTTTGGGGACAACTCCCGCGAACCATTAAAGTGTTGGGAGTCTGGATAGCCTCATATAAGGAGGAACTGTCCACGTTTACTTACAACAAACAACATTGTTGTCCACAATTTGTAGGAAGCCTCGACAATGGGTGACATGGGCAAAAGTCTGCATCGGATAAATGTAGCCATAGATGGTTGACAAGCTGACCACTAGTCCTTAGTGGTAGAAATCAAAGGTAAAATCCATGACACTCGAATTTCTATTTTAATTGACCCTGGAGCTACATTAAGTTATATTACTCCCGATGTAGTAGAGTTGAATAAACTTAAGAAACAAAAGCATGAAAAATCTTGGCTTGTACAACTAGCAACATGTACTAAAACAAAAGTAGTTAACTTTATTTCTGACCTTGAGTTCATCTTATATGGTCAAAATATAAGGACCAATTTGAACATCCTACCACTAGGGTCTTATGATATGATTATTGGGATGGATTGGTTGGAACAACACAAAGTAGTACTAGATTTTTATACAAAGATAATTAGCTACAAAGATAATTTTGGCACTGTTAGAGCAACCCAAGGCATACCAAAACTTGTGTCAGTCAGACAAGTTTCAGTGATGCAATTCAAGAAATGTATTAGAAAGGGATGTCAATTTTACGCCATCCAAGTAACGAATCTATTAGAAAAAGAAGATAAGCCCAAGATAAAAGACTTTGGTATCCTACATGATTTCAGAGATATGTTTGTTGATGAGATACCATAATTAACTCCTATGAGAGAAATAGATTTCTCCAGAGACATACTACCCAGATCATCCCCCATCTCAAAAGCACCCTACCGAATGAGTCTACCAGAAATGACAGAATTAAAAATACAATTACAGGAATTGTTGGAGAAAGAGTATATCAAACCAAGTCTCTCGCCATAGGGAGCACGAGTCCTCTTTGTGAAAAAGAAAGATGGTACTCTAAGACTATGCATCCATTATAGACAACTGAACAAAGTGACCATTAAGAACAAATACCCCTTACCCAGGATAAATGATCTGTTCGATCAAGTTGGTGGGGCCAAGATCTTCTCAAAATTGGATTTACGATCCAGATATCATCAAGTTAGGATAAAAGACCAGGACATAAACAAAAAAACTTTTCGAGCAAAATATGGACACTACGAGATTGTAGTCATACTTTTCGGACTCACTAATGCACCAACCACATTTATGTGCTTGATGAACAACATTTTCATCCAGTACTTAGACAAGTTCGTAGTAGTATTTATTGACGATATTGGGGTCTATTCTAAAATGGAGGAGGAACATGATGAACACTTACAACTAGTTCTGCAAACGTTGAGGAAACACAAACTATACGCAAAATTCGACAAATGTGATTTTTATCAAAACGAAATACAATATTTAGGACATGTCATTTCCTCGGAAGGTATTGTCGTAGACCCGAAAAAGATAAAATCCATTATGGAATGGCCAGTGCCTAAGGATGTGATAAATATTTAGTCATTCATGGGAATCACCAAATATTATCGCAGATTCATAGAAGGGTTCTCCAAGATAGCCTACACTATCACGTCATTACGAAATATAGGGACCAATTTTAACTGGCTGCAAAAGTGTCAAGACATTTTTAACAAGCTAAAGGAATTATTGACATCGGCGCCCATCTTGAAGGTAGAAGACCCAGATAAAAACTTCACAATATGCATTGATGCAAGTAAAGAGGGACTAGGTGGTATTCTAACTCAGGAAGGGCACATGATTTGTTATGAGTCCCGGAAATTAAAGGAACACGAGAAAAATTATGTCACTCATGACTTAGAATTGGCAGCAGTAATACATGTCTTAAAGATGTGGTGACACTATATAATGGGCATAAAATTCTTACTATTGACGGATAATAGCAAGGTGAAATATTTGTTTAACCAACCAGACCTTAATGCCAGACAGGAAAGGTGGCTAGCCTTCTTGAGCGAATTTTACTTCAAGTTCAGACATATCAAGGGTAAGGAAAATAAAGTAGCAGATGCTTTAAGCCGCAGAATCCATGGGTTATTTGAGATAAACATCAGCAGGGCAGAAAGTGATCTGGAACAAAGAATAAGGATGGTAGGTATCAACGATGGAAATTACACTAAGATAGTGGAAAATTTTCAAAATAGTATCGCAAACACAGATAAACCAGATATAAGTATTGACAAGAAGGGACCATTAAGATTTAAAAATAGACTTTACATACAAGATTCAACAAAGCTAAAATCAACTATTTTAGACGAAGTGCATAAGAAACCATACTCTAGCCATCCAGGCTACCAAAAAACAATAAAAACACTCAGAAAACTATTTTACTGGCCTAATATGAAGAGCAAAGCAGTAGAGTACTTGAATAGGTGCCAAGATTGTCAGCAGGTTAAGGCTGGACACCAACATCCAACCGGTCTGTTACAACCATTACTAGTACCAAAATGGAAATGGGAGACCATATCGCTGGACTTTATAATAGGTTTGCCTAAAACTTAGAAACATAATGATTCTATAATGCTTGTAATAAATAAAATCAGTAAGTTTGCACACTTTATTCCTGTAAAGTCTACTTTTAAATCTATTAACACTCCTGAAATATTCATGAAAGAAATTTTTAGAGTACATGGTATTCCTAAAATGGTGATTTCAGATAGAGACGTAAAATTCACATATGCTTTTTAGAAGGAATTTTTTGTAGGGATAAATACTAATTTGAATTTCAACACGATTTATCATCCACAAATGAATGGATAGACTGAAAGGTTAAACCAAATCATAGAGGATATGCTTCGCATGTATGTAAGAACAAAACCGAACAAGTGGGAATACTACCTACATTTGGTAGAATTTGCATATAACAATGGGTACCAAACTTAAACTAAGTTGAGCCCTTTTGAGATACTGTACAATAGAAAGTGTACAACTCCAATTAGCTGGAATAACCCGGTTGACAGACTCATGGTTGGACCAGATATGCTCCAAGAAATGGAGAACATGGTAAAGAAAGTACAACAGAACTTGAAAGAAGCACATGATAGACAGAAGAGTTATGCAGATCAGAAAAGAAGACACTTGGAATTTCAAGTGGGAGACCATGTTTATTTGAAGGTCAAAGCCCAAAAAAGCTTGTTGAAGTTGGGGAATTGTGCCAAGATAGCATACAGGTTTTGTGGGCCCTTTGAGATACTAGCTCGAATTGGACCCGTAGCATATCAACTTGCACTTCAAGATAATCTAATAATTCATAATGTATTTCATGTTTCTTTGTTGAAAAAGTATATTCATGACCCGACTCATATGATTGATTGGAACTTGGTGCAGGTGGAACCCAAGGGCAAGTTCCATGTGGAACCCCTACGCATTTTGGACTGGAGAGAAATAAAACTCCGGAACAAAGTCGTCGCTCAAGTAAAGATGCAATGGAAGCACTTTAGTCTTGAGGAGGCCACTTAGGAATTGGAGGGAGATTTGCATAAATCTCATCCAATACTATTCTAGGAAAGGAACGAACACTGAGGACAGTGTTTTACTGAAGGGGGAAAGGATCTGACATCCCCCCAAAATAAATATTTTTTATTTTTGTTGCTGGAAATTTATTTTCGTTTTTGGCAAATTCAGATATGGAATTTTTTTTCCATTTATGGCAATTCCAAATTTCGAATTTTATAATTGTATTTAATTATTGTGACTGTTGGATAGAGATATGTTTGGACTCAACTAACTATTTGACTATGACACTTGTATCACATCAGAATAATTATATTAACTGCAGGAGGACAAATGGAACAACCATGTTAAAAATCAGCTGACCATGACTCCATGAGTGGTGAACAAGTTGGAACTACCTCTAGGCTGATGATTACAAGTGGAAAATCAAATATTTGGCCACTGACATTCCCTAAAAGTCAGGGATTAAGAAAGCTGCAAAAATCTCCAAAGGAGGGAAAAAGACCTGGGCAAAGAATATAAATATATAGCATATGCGAGGAGGTAGGACGCTACCAAGTATGCTGGAAAAAGATTCTTGAGCTCTCTTGCTGTTATGAACACTATGGATTGAGTGTGAGGCAAGAGGATCTTGCTAAAACAAAACTGCCTTGTTGTTATGAGCACTATGGAGTAAGTGTGAGGCAAGAGGAGAATTGTTGTAATTGAAGGACATTGCTGAGGAGGACTTTCAAGTTCTCCCTCATGGATTCATGGTCAGGCTAGGGGGTGAATCGGGCAAGTGACTTTGGCTGCCCTGTTCTACAGTTGGGAGGAATGTGCCTGGTCCCTTTGTCTTCCCAAGGATTGGATTTAGATATGTTGATATACCCCTCTCTATTATGAATGACTATGTTTTTATTTCAATGTCTTATTAAATCCGAACTGGAATGATGTCCACTCTCTGTCTGAATGATTTTTCTATTGCATTGTATTGATTAAATTGGAACTGTAACATTTTCTATTTCTGGTTTATTATGGGAAATATATGTGAAGAACATATGTAATTATATTTCTATGGAAAAGAGGAGATTAACGACAATGAGGTAGATCATCTCTGTAGATAAATTCCCCAGGAAACCAAACTCAGATCCCTCGGAACATCGTTATTAATGACCAATCTCTGATGGAATGATATTCTTAACCATGTATTTTTATAGATGCACAGATCTAGTACTATTGACATTTAATGCAATGATTAAAAAAAAAAGGCTCTAAGTGGATATTATAGAATTTACCTTATACATAAAATTTTATCCTTTGTGCCCTTCTGTGCGGATTCTGAACTCACGAAAATCTGAACCCCGAAACCCCAAAGCTTCAACTTTTTGCATTTCAGAGGTTGGTTACATGAGAGGTTTGGGGCACTTGAACTCATGAAGTTCCCAACCCCGAAACCCCGAAATGCGGGTCCCACCTTCTCTTCTTTTTCATTTTTTGTTGGAAGTTTGCTTATATTGGATGTTTGGCATTTGAAGCCCCGAAACCCCGAACCCCGAAATCCCGAAGTGTTGGTCTCACAACCTTTCGCGTTTTAGAATTCAGTAATTGTAGTGTTCTGTTGTTTGACATTTGAAAACCCAAAACCCGGAATCCCAAAATCTTGAAGTGTTGGTCTCACACCCTTTTTCCTTTTGGAATTCGAGAATGGTAATGTGTTGTTTGACATTTGAAACCCCAAAACCCCGAATCTCAAAATCCCAAAGTGTTGGTCTCACACCCTTTCGCCTTTCAAAATTTGGGAATTGTAGTGTGTTGTTGTTTGAAATTTGAAACCCCAAATCCTGAAATCCCGAAGTGTTGGTCTCACACCCTTTCGCCTTTCGGAATTCAGGGAAATTAGTGTGTTGTTGTTGACATTTGAAACCCTGAAACCTTGAATCCTGAATTCCTGAAATGTTAGTTCCATGTTGTTTTCTTTTCATAATTTCAGTAATTTTTTGTGGTTGAGGTTTTGGCTTTTGAAGTCGCAGGATTTCGAACCCCGAAATCCAAAAATGTTAGCTCTACATTCCTTTCTTTTTTCAATTCCGGAATTGTTGTATGTTGGATGTTTGGCTATGAAAACCGTGAAACCCCGAACCCTGAAATCATGAAATGTGGGTCTCACCTTTTTCTTTTCTCATTTCGGAGGTTTGTTACATGAGATGTTGGGGCACCTGAACACGTGAAGTCCCGAACCCCAAAGACTCTGAAGTGTTGGTCCCGCCTACCTTTTTCACGATTTCGGGAGTTGTGGTGTGTGGATCCCGAACCCTGAAATCCTAATACGCTAGTCACCTTTCACAACTTTCCGGAAGTTTGTTTATGTTGTTGTTTGGGTACTTGAACTCACAAAGTCTCGAACCCCGAAACCTCGATGGGCGGGTCCCATTTTCCTTTTTCACCTTTCAGAGGTTGTGGTGTATTAATGTTTGACACTTCCAAACATGAAATCCCAAACCCCAAAACCTCGAAGTACTGGGTCCACAGTCTTCCCGCATTTTCGCGTTTTTGGCAAACGGCGTGGCCCCTTTGTTTTCGTTTTGTGTTCGGCACTTATAATCGCCGAAAAATAATTGACCTCTGTTATGTTTCACAAACTGTAGGAACCTAGAAGAAAATTATTTTTATGGGAACAACTCTAATAATGTAATGAATGGACTGGTAAAAGAACGTTGGAGAGTCTTCATCCCAGATAGAGGTATGGAAGTAACAGACTGTTTAACAAGTCGATTGTATTGCAAACAGAGGGAAATTTTTCTATGTAGGGTTTTTGTCATAAAAACCCCAAAGTTTCTTGTATTGTTAAGACTGTGGTAGTGTTATAGGTACTAGTAGATAAGAGAGTAATTATAAATTTCATGATCTTAATTAAACATTGAAGTGATGAGTAAATACTCATTATATTGTCTATTAGAAAACTTAAGTTGAATGGTAAGGATAGTCGACGATAGTAAGGAATCTAACAAGCCCTCAGACTCAAGCCTTCTAACAGAAATCCTACTTTCTTGAGATCTCAAAAACCTTTCAAGGATAGATGTACACATAAAAAAAAAAATTATGGTGATTTTGAGGAACATTACATTGTACTTGGTTTAATGTGTCATCAGGTAAAATTATGTTTCTTTAGTATGCATTTGTCGTTAGGCAATCCGATGATCACGATATGTTCATGACATAGAGTGATCTGATGGTTCATACTCTCTTCGATCTTAACATCCATTGATCTATGGTTTAACACCCGATTTGTCCATGATCTATATTTAAAGAGCATGGAGATTCATCTTCCGATGATCGATTGTGAGAAAATATCTTGTAAAATATCTTTGTAATATTTTTCTTTTGCATTAATAAACTACTCCAAGTGGTCGCATTGGTTGGGGCCATGGATGTTTGCTCGTAGGGGTTTCACCATGTGAAAACATAGGTGTATTGATATTTTATCTGTTTATGTGAGTCTTTACTGAAGGTGTTCATTTTTTATTGGAATATTTTTGTTGTCTAACATGGTATTAGAGCTTGTTTGAAGATTCACTTTTGTTGTAGATCGAGATTGTAAAGCCGAGTTTCCTCATTGCCATTTTTTGTCATTTCCATACATTTATGGGCCAAGAGGACTATTTTATTGCATCTATAGCACTTGTTTCATTCAGGAACACTTTTCATTTCCCTCGAAAATGTTTCTATTTTCCCAAGATACGATCATTACAGTCAGATCTGAAGGTATAAAGCTTGAATACACATTTTTTTAATTTTTGCAGAGTAGTATTTTGGTTTTATTTCGGTTTTGTATTATTTATTTATGAGTTGCTACTCTTTTAGATATGCGAACGGTATTTTTCCCACTCCCTTTGGGATCTCGGAAAATCAGAAAAATATAGGAAAAGGAGCATCTTCTAGGTAAGCTAACTGAAATCTAACCCTTGTTGTCATCTAGAAGCATAATTTTTTCTTGTGTGAAAAGAGTTTTTTTTAGCACGCTCTCCAAGGTCATCTTCCACAACAACAACAACACCTCCAATCCTCCTTCTAAACATTTCAATATGTTTTTCTAGACCATTTGGTTAAAATTTGTTTTATTAAGTAAGAGATATTTAGTTCAAGTCTCTCTTTTGTTACATTTTTTTGAAAAAGTTCATGCTAAAATTGTAAAGTGTATTTCACTTCAACTATAAAAGTGAATCGCTACAAGTATCTTTAATATTTTGTTTTAGAGTTATTTATTTTGTGTGAAGTAACTTCATTGTAAAAGTGACCCCCACTTCTCTTTATAAAAGTGGGTCACTTCATAAATAAACTTACACCACCAGGTGGTCCTTTGGTTACCGTTTATGCCTTTTTTTAAAAGGGCATAACTCTCACATACGAAGTCCTTTTTAAGTGTCTTTTTTTTTTAAACTGCATAACTTTTCTAGATATTTCAATTCAGATCATCAGTTTCAATTTTTAAATCCATATTATGTGCATATTTAATATGGCTTCTACAAGTAATCTCTTACTTACCACCACCAACTACTTCCAATGGAAATCCCATATGGAGGATTTATTAAGAAGTAAAGGATTGTACCAAATTACCTTGGGAAAGGAAACATTGCCCACTGATTCTGATAAGAAATGCAAATGGGATAATAGGAATGACGAAGCACGTGGATTAATCAGAATATCCATCTCTTTTGATTTAAGGTTCCACCTTCAATCAATTGATAAATCCAAAAAAGCTTGGGAAAATATTGAATCTATGTTTGGTAAAACCAATATTATTCGAGCACAATAGTTAGAAAATCAAGTATTAACTTTAATTCCAAGTGATTTTTCTTGCATTGAAGACTATATATCTATGTTTAAAACACTCAAAACTTTATGTGCATAATTTAAGATAAAGATAGACAAAGATTGTTGAATCTATCTTATTCTTTCTAAAATAGGTAGTGCATATTCTATGTGTGTATCTACCTTTTATGCAATGCAAGAGGCTCTAGGGGAAGCTTATCAAAAACCAATTCTTGATAACTTTTGTGATGCTTTGATTAGAGAGAAAGATAAGGTAGTACAACTTGGAGTAATCAACACTTCAGGTACCTCCAACAAATCCTTAGTTCTCCATCAGAAAGATAAACCCAAGAATCCCAAGAAGCAACATCCTAGACACAAAAATGAGAAATATAAGGGTCCCAAAACCAATCAGACAACTGACACTCCAAATGGAGAAAAAAGAGAAAAATATAAAATAAGAATACTAGTAGACATTGCAACTTTTGTGATAAAGATGGTCATGATGAGTCCAAATGTTTCAAGAACATGGCAGTTTTAGAAGTAGTGATGAAGAAGCACAACATCAACATTGATTCTTCTTATTCTTCTTCTTCTCATGGGCATGCACTTTCAACCTCTGGTTTCTCCTTCAATAGAAATTCTATTTCTACTTCTAATAAGTGGCTTATTGACTCTGGAGCATCTTATCATATGGCTAAGGATAGAGACATATTTTCTACTCTAAATGAATGTAACACCAAGAAAATATTTGTTGGTGATGATAGATTTCTTAGTGTTGAAGGATCTGGAATAGTTCAAGTAGAAAATGGTAATTTCAATGATGTATTATGTGTTCCAAGTCTTTCTTGTAACTTTATATCAGTATATCAAATCACTCATTTAGGTGAAGGTAAAACCATAGAGTTTTCACCTCACCAAGTTGTGATCAAGGATCTAAAAGATCCTAAGAATGTTCTTGTAACTAGAATTATTGATGATATTAACAGGTTGTACAAGTTTGACAACTTTGGGTCATTATATGTTTCATCAGTTTTTGTTGTTCATAGCGATGACTTGAGCAAACTTTGTCATGAGCGGTTTGGTCATATAAACTATCACTCATTGCAACAATTATATAATCAACAAATGGTGAATGGTCCTCCTCTTGTTTCATGTAGAGATGGTGTTTGTTCCAGTTGTGTTCTCGGAAAACATCATCGGGACAATTTTGACAAACATGCCTCTTGGCATGTGTCGGGTCCTTTGCATCTTGTTCACAGTGATTTGTGTGGTCCACTTTCTTCTCCTTCTTTTTATGGGTGCAAGTATTTCTTAACTTTAATTGATGAAGTTTCCAGACGTACTTGGGTTTACTTCTTAAAAATTAAGAGCGAATTTTTTGACAAGTTTTCGTCCTACAAGGCACTTGTAGAAAAGAAATATGGACATCAAATTCAAAGGTTAAGAACAGATAATGGAGGTGAATATGTGAACAATAATTTTACAAGTTACTCCACTACACAGGGAATCCAAATGAAACACATTGTTCCATATACACCACAACAAAATGGTGTTGCCGAGAGAAAAAACCTCACATTAAAAGAAATGGTTAATTGTATGATCCAATCTAAGGGATTAGGTCTAAAATATTGGGCAGAAGCCATCAACTATGAAAATTACATAGTAAATCTCACTCCCACAAAGGCTCTTAAAAATATAACACCCGAAGAAGATTGGAGTAAAATTAAACCAGATGTAAGTCACTTCCATGTATTTCGCAGTATAGCATGGGCTCACATTCTTGATGAGAAATGGAAAGCATTGCAGCTTAAAAGTGAGAAGTCTATATTTGTTGGTTATTCTAAAGATGTCAAAGGTTATAGACTTCTTCAAACATATTTTTATGAAATTATTATTATAAGAGATGTTAAATTTGATGAAAATATCTTGTCTTCCGAGACTAATTCAACATTTGTGCCTTCTTTGGCCCACGAGCCTAATTCGGTGGTTGTGCCTTCTTCATCCTGCGAGTCATATTCAACATTTGTGCCTTATTCTATTTTGGTTTCTTCTTCAGATAATGAAAGTGAGGATGAAAATCCACCTACGCCTGCTCACCTTCCTCTAGATGAGTCCTTTGAACCTAAACCCACACCAGATCCACCACTTCCTAGATGGGTCTATTCAACACAAGAAGAAACTAGTGATCTTGTGGGTAATCCTTCAGATCATCTTTAGACACATTCACAGTTCTAGCGAGCCTCTTCTATTTTGGCTCAAGTTTCAGAAACTCATGATCCAGAGACATTTGCAGAAGCTTCAGGTCACCTAGATTGGGATACAACAATGAATGAAGAGTATCATTATTTAATGGAAAACGATACTTGGGATATTGTACCTCTTCCAAAAGGAAGAAAACTTGTCAGATGTAAATTGGTCTATAGAACTAAGCATGCATCTGATGGAAGTGTTGACACAAGAATCAGTTAGTTGCCAAAAGATTTTCCCAAGTTGAAGGAATTGACTATAATGAAACCTTTTCCCCTGTAGCCAAAATGAATTCCATCCATATTGTTCTTTCCCTTGCCGCCTCACATAAATGGGAGGTCCATCAGATGGATGTTAAATCTGCCTTCTTTCACAGAGATTTGCAAGAATAAATATACATGGAACAACCTCCTGGCCATGTCGATAATGACTCTAGCCTTGTTTCTCACCTTAAGAAATCTCTTTATGGTCTCAAGAAATCTCCTCGATATTGCTATGCCAAAATGGGCAGCTTTCTTATTGCCACTAGATTCTATAGATTCCATTATGATCCTATTGTCTATACCAAGAAAGTAGGAAGGCATATCATAATCCTTGACCTTTATTTTGGTGACCTTATCCTTACTGGTAGTTACTCAACACTTTTAAACCATGTGAAAACTAGACTTAAGTAGAACTTTGAAATGACAGACTTAGGATTTTTGCACTATTTCCTTGGCCTCCAAGTTTTGCAAACCAATGCAAGAATTCTTCTCCCCCAGTCTAAGTATGCTTGTGACATTATTTGTCACTTTGACAAGGACTATTGTAAACCAACCCCTTCTCCCTTCCAGTCTGGAGTCAAGATTACTGCCACCAGTACTTCTCCTGAAGTTGATTCCACCTTGTACCGCCAGTTAGTTGGTATCCGCTTATATTTGACTCATACCCATCCTGATCTTTCCTTTGTTGTTGGTCTTGTTGCCAGGTATATGAGAACACCCCATGAAAGCCATTGGAAAACAATTAAAAGGATACTTCTCTATGTCCATGGTACAATTCAGTTCGTGATACATTACAGTTCAGGGGGAACCCTTTTATTGGTTGGTTTCACTAATTCAGATTGGGTCGGTGACCTTGATGATCATAATTGTACTATAGGTTATGTTTTTAGCCTTGTTTCAAGACCTGTCACTTGGGCCTATAAGAAACAATAGGATATTTCACTTTCTTCAACAAAAGAAGAGTACCGAGAAACAAAAAAGGAATTCAGGAAGCCTTATGGCTTTGATAGATCCTTTTATAGTTTGGATTCCAGCAGCAACATCTGATCAGCCTTTGGTGTGACAATCAAAGTGCCATCAATCTCATCAAAGACCCAGTTCAAAATAAGCATAGAAAACACATCGAGTTACACATGCACTTCATCAGAAAGCTCATTCCTTATCAAGTTATTGAAGTGCTTTTTTTCCCTACAGAAGATCAAGTTGCATACATTTTCACAAAGTCTCTTACAAAAGTGAAGTTTTCCCAACTTTGATCTATGTTAGGAGTTCAGGAAGTTGTCATTAAGGGGGGATAGGCTCTAATTCCTCCTTCCTTCTCCTATTGTGTCACCATTGTAAATCCTTCAATCCTATGCCAAGTTGTTATTAAGGGGGGATGTTAGGATATTTAGACACTTAGGAGTTAGTTAAGATCTACTTGGTCTAATGCGTCGTTAGGTAAAAGTGTGTTTCTTAGTGTGTTTCTTTAGTATGCATTAGTATGCATTTGTAGTTAGGAAATATAAAAGTCACAATATGTTCCCAAAATAGAGTGATCTAACGGTTCATACTCTCCTCAATATTAACGGCCATTGATTCATGGCTTAACACCCGATTGGTCCATGATCTCTATTTAAAGAGCATGGAGGGTCATTTGTCGATGATGAATTGTGAGAAACTCTCTTGTAAAATATCTCTATAATCATTTTATTTTGAATTAATAAACTGCTCTAAGTGGCCATGTTGGTTGGGGCCATGGATGTTTCCCCATAGGGGTTTTACCACGTGAAAACATCGGTGTGTTGATCTTTGATTTGGTTATGTGAGTGGTTACTAAAGGTGTTCATCCTATGTTGGAATATATGTTTTGTGGAATAGATGGTTGTAGTGTTGGAGGTGCCTATCATCACCTTTTCTCGTCCTATAGTGAATACTCAACCTATAGCCACGAACCCTTTTGAGTGTCTTTTTCACTCACTGGGATATAGTTTTTAGTCCATCCCTATGGCCTCTAGTCTTTTTTCTTATGGCATGTTAAACTTCACATCGTAATTTTCAAACTCCATCCCAGCGGATGGCACAAATACTAGCATTGGACTTGGGGCCACAACTCCTCATACTCCATTCTCGTTTAGTGGCAACCATGTCCCTCCAATGACTCCTACCATTGGAGACATTCCTCCTCTTAATACCAGGTCTAATCCTGTTTCGTCTGGATGGAGTCACTAACCTGGCGAACAATCTATTACTCACATCATGTCCTTTACACCCACCTCCTCTGTACCATTTCTGACCAAGACATTTGGCATGACGAATCCACCTTTATACTCCATATTCACACCCGAAGGAGGTTAGTTTCATACCTTGGGAAACCCCAAACCCAAATACATTCAGGATGGGGGTAGTTTTTATAACCCTCATCATAACATTCTTACTGGAATGGTTCCCAACCAACCCCTTATGAATCAGTCCGAAGGAGGATATTATAATCCCGGACAGGGCCATGGTGCTTACCAGAACCCTGGATGGGATGTGATTCCCCAACCATAATATTTCTAGTGAGCCTAGGGATAGATGTCTCAACCATGTCTCCCTTTTCTAGACATGCTCAATCTGCTAGAATTCTCTAAGTTAATGAATGACCCCATGCATCATGATCCTTCATGGCCCTTGATCCCCACTAATATTCCTTCGAATATTCCAAAATTCGAGGGAAGAACTGGTGAGGATCCTAGTGATCACGTTACTACTTTTAACCTTTGGTGCTCTTCGAATTCCCTTAATGAAAATTCTATTCAGTTAAGATTGTTTCAATGCAACCTCATGGGGGTTTTCACAAAATGTTATATCGAGCTACCTAGGGGGGAATACATAAATTTTAATCAGATGTTTTTAGTCTTCCTCAACCACTTCCAATTGTTGGTTCATTACGATGCTGGCATCAAACTTTTGTCAACCTCTCATCAGGATGTGGTCACTCATATCTTAGATCATATCCAGGAGTGGAATATATGGAAGAGGTTTATCAAGGCCTACATACCCCAAGAATTCTTGCTAGAGTGGTTCCTTAAATCTCTCCTACCTTATATTTTGAAAGATGTTTCTACATCCAGGGTTACTTCTAAGGAAGAAGAGATTTTTAAATCCCAATAGTTAGATCATATATATGCTCACTCTAGGATGTTATACAAGATTCTTTCTGATGCATCGAGGTCAAACTATGACCCTAGACAAAATCATGGGCCTCATACCAATGGCATTGTGGGCTTCATCAATGTGAAATCCATAGAATTGGTTACAAGCCATTTGAAATACTTGTCTCTAAACCTGTCTGCAGTAGGTCCAAATACATTTATGTCCTCCAATCCCACTCAATTGACGTATGGACGTTCTGTGAAATCATCAATCGGCCCGAATGGTAACCAACAACCAAGAGGGAATAAAAAAAAGGATGTAATAATAATCGTAGGGGTGGGAAGAATAATACTAAACCTAAGTACAATGGTAATAATGAGAAGATGAATAATAATGTTGGTGAGGGAAATAAAGAAGGGAGGAAGGTGAATTTTCCATGTAATCTTTGTACAGACGATCACCTTACCCATTTATGCCCCAAATGTGTAGAAGTTGTGAGGATTTTATCTCTATGCCCTCCTTGCTAACTATTCTTATATTTACTCTGAGTTTAAATGTGTTTAACTTGTTTGAAATGCATGTTATTAATTGAGCATAAAATGCATGTCTTATATATAGAAATAAGTATGAGACTACTATTCCGCGAAGTAGCGCCTGCCCGACTCGGAACAGGGGCGTTACAGTTTGGTATCAGAGCCAAGGTTTTGATGTTGAGCTTAGATGGACAAGATGAATGGTCTTTGGACCAAGGGTTTGAGAAGAAATTGTGTCTGGAGGACCAATTTCGTACCTTTGAATGCTCTCGAGTGTCAAGGAGTTACTTGACCATGTTACCAAGCTGAGGAAGTGTAGCGGTGTTATAAAACCACAACCGATGTGGTATATGGCCATTAAGAGAGAGAGAGATATCAATGCATGAAGTGTTGGAGCCTTAGGATCTGTTTGGGAGGAAAGGAGAACCCTCATGACCGTCAGATCTGGAAAACCTGTGCAGGTTTAAAAAACCCTTTCGTGTTGCATAGGAACGTGGAAATCACGATACGTGAAATCCTGAATTCGTCGGTACCGTCCATCGGGGGGAAACACATGGCTACAGGACGAAGTTTTGGCACCCAAGAAACCAAAGGGGAAGAAACTTGTTTTTGCAAGTCACGAAATAGTGAAACCTGAAATTCCGAAAGGATCTACACCATAGATCATAAGAGAGGAACTTGATTGTTGGATCAAGTGGAAGAGTAGATAGTAATTTCAGAAATTCGTCAAATGGAAGTTTGAGATGTGTGGATGCACGAACTCCCGATGTCGGAAATCCTGAAACACTGAAAAGATATGCACTGTAGATCTGAGAGAAGTCTAACCATTGGATTGCCTTGGAATGGACATGGAGACATGGGTGTGCACCATGTGCTAGTGATTCGAGAAGACAAGCGAGAAGGGTGGAACTCGATGACGTAACTGAAGGTCACTTGGACCCTCCTGAATGTACCATGTGCCACCATGGTTAAGGGTGACAACTGTGCTGTGGGCCTAGAGAGTAAAGTAAATCAGAATTTTGGAATTTGGGAGTTGGAGTGACATTAAATTGGGAGTCACTACATCGTGAACTCTCGGGTACCGAAGACCCAAAATCCCTATTGAGGTTGGTGAAAGCTATGTTGTGGGCCTAGGGGAAGAGATGTTGGAAGTTTGGGAGTCAGGAGTTGAAGAAGGAAGCGAGTGTGAGAACCTCTGAGGACCAAAAACCTCGAAACCCAAAACCCCGAAGTCCCAATGTCCCAAAAATTTGCAGAGCCAAGCAGGGCTCATAAAACTTTGTGAAGTCAAAACGTTTCATCACTCATGTTGGTTTATGAATATTGTGATTTTGTTAAGGGTTTGAGACCTGAAAAACTTTTGTTGACTGCACGTTGTGTGTGTAGAGTTCAACGCGTGTCAGGATAGAAGAAAAACGACGTCGAGTATGGAATTGGAAGAGGTACCGATTATCTCTGAAATAGAGGGAAAAAGGGTAGGAAGGGATGTCAACTTGGGAAACGAAGGATCAAACTCTAATGGGAATGGAAAGGAGATGGACAAGGAAGGATATATGATGAAACTCATTGAAGGATTGCAGAAAGATGCCCAATCTCATCGAGTTGATAGCCGAAAGCTCATGAGTGTTAAGGATCGGTAGGGCGAATTCAACTTAAAAATGTTGAAGAGTCTGGAAAGAATAGAAAGGAAATTGAAGAAGAGGAGAGACTCAAGGAAGATAGAGAGTCACAGGTCCCCTGAGAGGAGAAGAAGATTGATGAGTGGTGGCATACATCATCGTCACTCTCCAAAACATTCCAGAAGGGAGGCATGCACTAGTTCAAGCCCGTCCCCTACCAAAAAACATCGAAGATATGGAGTGGATGAATTGAATGGAGAAATGAAAAAGATGAAGCCTCCAACATTTGATGGAGAACACAAGAAGGAGGAAGATGCTAAAACCTAGTTTCTTGGCATGAGGAAATATCTCCAACTATAGAATTATTCTACTCATGCAGAAGGAAGAATTCTGATGTATCAATTGAAAGGAAAAGCATCCATGTGGTGGGATCATTTTGTGTAGGTGCAACATATCAGAGAGAAAGATGTCACTTGGAAGGAGTTCAAGGGTTATTTCGAGAATAAATACCTGACTAAAAGATATTATGACAGAAAGATGAAGGAGTTCTTTGAACTCAAGATAGGTAGCATGACCATTGATGAATACAAACGAAGGTTTTTGGAACTATTGAAGTATGTTCCATTCATCAAAGATGAGGCTGTCAAGATTTAGAGGCATCTGAGTGGACTTCCACCTGCCATGGGTGACAAGATTCAGTACGATGATCCAAAGACTATGGAAGAAACAATAAGAAGGGAAAAATGCTTGTATGAACAACAAAGAGAAAGTCATACTTTTCAAAAGGCTTGGGATGATCAGAAAAAGTTCAGGAAAGAGCAGAGGCTGAAGGGAAACAAGCCTTCCTTTTTCAGAAATAGTCCTCAGGGACAACCATCCTTTAGAGATCCCAAGAAGGCTGAAGTGGGTGAGAAAATTCCAAGACCGCCACCTATGGATTGTTGGGGTTGTAATGGAAACCATAGGTACAGGGACTGCCCCCACATAAAAGATAAAGCAGGAACCATCCACAATGTTCAGCAAGTTGAAACAATGAAGGATATGGGTAGCAGAATGCCAAGGATCTATGCAGCCCTAGAAAACAAGCAAGCAAAATTTCAATCACACATGATTGAGGTGGAAGGTATGATTAACAACCAACCATTTATTATTTTGATTGATTCATGGGCTATCCATAGTTATGTAGATCCTAGGGTGGTGGAAAGTTTGCATTTATCAAGAAGAAAACATGAAAAGTCTTGGTTAGTGCAGTTGGCTATAGGAACCAAGAGGAATGTCATTGAGTTGGTGAAGTCATGTCCTGTGGACATGAAATGACTGAACACGAAGGTTGAATTGAATATTTTTCCTTTAGGTTGTTACGACTGCTTAATTGGGATGGACTGGTTAGACCAGCACCATGCCCTTATGGACTATCGTAACAAGATGTTTACATGCCTGGATGAGGAGGGAAATCATAAAACAGTCCAAGGGATTCCTAGAGTTGTGTCTATTAGAGAGATCTCAGCCATGCAGCTAAGGAAGTGCTACAGAAAAGGTTGTCAATTATTTGCAGCCCGTGTGGAGGAATCATCCAGAGATGAAGTCTCAAATATTTGAGACCATGAGGTACTCACAAAGTTCAAGGACATATTTCAGGAAGTACCTGGACTACCTCTGAAGAGAGGCATCGATTTTTCTATAAATTTGATGCTTGGAGCAGATCCAGTGTCGAAAGATCCTTATAGAATGAGTACACCAGAGCTGAAAGAGTTGCAATTGAAACCTGAAGAGATTCTAAAGAAGGGGTACATTCACCCCAACATGTCACCTTGGGGTGCCCTGGTCCTATTCATGAAGAAGAAGGATGGGGCATTGAGGTTGTGCATTGATTTCTGGTAGTTTAACAAGGTAACTGTCAAGAACAAGTATCCTCTACCAAGGATCGACGATCTTTTCGATCAATTGAAGGGTGCAAAAATATTTTCGAAGATATATCTCAGATCAGGATATGACTATGTAAGAATAAAGGATGAGGACATCAACAAGACCACCTTGAGAACAAGGTATAGTCATTACAAGTTCACAGTGTTGTCGTTTGGATTGTCAAACAAACCTGTTGTTTTTATGTGCTTGATGAATGGTGTATTCAGGGACTATTTAGACAAGTTTGTCATAGTCTTCATGGATGACATCTTGGTGTATTCCAAGTCGGAGGAAGAGCATGGACAACACCTGAGAATGGTTCTGCAAGTGTTGAGAGAACACCAACTGTATGCCAAATTGAGCAAATGATCATTTTATCAAAGGCAGATCTATTACTTGGGGCACATTATTTCAGAAGAAGGGATCATTGTGGATCTTGGGAAGGTTGAGGCCATCTAAGAATCGTTAGTGCCAAGGAATGTGGCGGAAGTTAGATCCTTTATGGGTCTAACGGGCTATTATAGAAGGTTTATAGCAAGGTTTTCAAAGTAATCTCATCCTATCACTTCATTGCAAAGGAAGGAGAAAAAGTTTCAATGGACTAAAGAGTGTGAGAACAATTTTTAGTGATTGAAGCAGTTGTTAACCAGTGCTAGAATCTTGAGGATTGCAGATCCAAATATGGATTTTGTGGTGTGCATAGATGCATGTAAGGAAGGGTAGGGAGGAGTTCTCATCCAAGATGGATTTGTAATCTGTTATGAGTCCAGGAAGCTGAAAGAGCATGAAAAGAATTATGCCACTCACGATTTGGAGCTGGCAGCAATCGTCCACTCTCTAAGGAAATGGAGACATTACCTCATGGGAAGGAGATTTGAATTAAGAACAGACCACAATGGTCTGAAATATTTTTTTGATCAGCTGACTTTAAATTCTAGACAAAGTAGGTGGTTGGAGTTTCTGTGCGAGTACAACTTTGATATCAAGCATATCAAGGGGAAGGAAAACAAGGTGGCTGATGCACTTAGCAGAAAGGTGGATGACTTACATGCTTCAACCATTAGCATGTACATGACTGATATTAAGGATACAATTTTGGAAGCTAGGAATGCATATTTGCAATATAGAGACTTGGTAGCAAAGCTTCAGTAGAGTGAGAGACCGCAGAAAGAGGAAAGTTACACCTTGGAAGATGATGGAATACTTCTATACAAAAACATAGTGTATATACCCAATGCCCAGGAGTTGAAACTTGTGATTCTAAGATAAATGCATAACATGACTTATGTTGGACACCCTGGATATCAAAATACTGTGGCAGCAGTGAAAATCCATTATTTTTGGCCGGGTATGAAGAAAGAGATCAATGAATACATGTCCAGATGTATGGAGTGCCAAAAAGTTAAAGATGAGCATAGGCACCTAGCAGGGTTTCTGCAACCTTTGCCCATTCCTGAATGGAAGTGGGAATTGGTGACCATGGATTTTATTACAGGATTTCCCAGAACAAGCAAGCAGCATGATTCGATCATGGTTGTGGTGGAAAATCTTACAAAATCTGCCCATTTTATTCCACTAAAAACCACTCACAAAGAAGCAGATGTTGTTAATATTTTCCTAAGGGAAGTGGCACGCTTGCACAGAATTCCGAAAATGAGTGTGTCTGATAGGGAACCGAAATTCACCTTGAATTTCTGGAAAGGACTGTTCAAAGGATTCAGAATGAATCTAAATTTTAGTACAACATATCATCCCGAGTCTGATGGACAGATAGAGAGGGTGAACAGAGTAATAGAGGACATGCTCAGAATGTATGTGATGGACAAACCATCAAGATGGGAAGACTACCTGCATTTGGTAGAATTCGCCTACAATAATGGGTATCATGCATCGTTGAAGATGAGCCCATGTGAAGCACTTTATGGAAGAAAGTGAAACACTCCCATGAGCTGGGATAATCCAACTGACAGAGAAGTAGTTGGGCCAGAGTTGCTCGAGGAGATGGAGGACCAACTGATAAAAATTAAGAAGAATTTGAAAGTTTCCCAGGACAGGCATAAAATTTATGCTGATAAGAACAAAACCCACAGAGAATTCAAAGTGGGTGATCATGTTTTCCTGAAAGTGAAAACTAATAGGAGTTCCCTAAAGCTAGGAAGTTGTGCCAAATTTGCAGCCAGATTTTGTGGGCCATTTGAAATCCTATAAAGGATTGGGCCAGTTGCATACATGCTTGCATTACCTGCATCTATGACTGTACATAATGTGTTTCATGTTTCATTTCTTAAGAAATATATACCTGATGCTAATCATGTAATAGATTGGAATATGATTCAGGTGGAACCAGAAGGTGTTCTGCAAGTGCATCCTGTGTGCATATTGGATAGGAAAAAAAAACTACTTCAGAATCAAGCTATAGGGCTTGTAAAGGTCCAGTGGACCTAGTATAGTCCTAATGATGTGGCATGGGAACATGAAGATGTTATGCGGGCAGAATACCCGCATCTTTTTGAAATTTTTGAAAATCTTGCAGAAGCTGTGTAAAGTTGCACTGAGGACAGTGCAAAAATAAGGGGAGGGGGATTGTAATGTCCCCAAGGCCTAGCCCTGTTGTAAATATTGTTTATGAAATGAATTGTAAATATGTTTTATAGGCTGGTGAGCCAAGTTTATATAATCTGGTGGGCTTTTGTGATTGTTAGGTCAGAGATCCTAAGGGTTGAAGGCTAAGAGCCTGATTTTGTACATGTATCAATGCAGAAAATTAATAAAATATATACATCGCCGCATGTAGACCGACCATGATGAATGAGTGATGGGGGACAAAGATTCCACAAAGTGGATTAAGGGATTAGGGGCTGGAAGGTGGAAAGAGGGGCTAAGTGTTGAGCCTAGGGGCGAAGCCTAAGGTCTTAAGTCCTTGGGAATAATATTTTAATATTATTCCAAAAAGACCATGTGAAATATATGTTTTTATCCTAAGTTCTTTTTCACATGTTTTTATCCTAAGTTCTTTTGGAATGACATGTGACTTCCAAATGGTGGAAGGAATGCATGCTAATGGAAGAATGCAATTTCATGGGTGACAAGTGTCAACCCAACCCCATGCAAATAAAAGGGCGGAGATGAGCCATGGTGGGGTTCTCTCCTCTATTCTACCTGACCGTCTAAGCATGAATCTGAGGGGACCCTTGCAGGATACCTCGTGCATCTTCCGAACCATACATCCCCTGAACTAGAGGCCTGTGTGGGAAATATCTCTCCCAAAACCATAACCGTGAGACTATACCGTAATTGTGGAGCCTATTTGGGAAGATGGTGTCTATTTTTCCCCGTTGATTGTTGTGGCCACACAGTGCTGGACTGCGAGTGGATTACCTAACCAGTGTGAGTCTTTGTTGACCCTGTGTGGCTTGTTGTCCAGTTGTACAACACTCTCTCCAGGTGAAAGAGGTGGTTGAAGTTGGAAGAACAAGTTTCTTTTCCTGTGAGCGACTCTCTCCAGGTGAGAGAGCGCACAAAGGAAGAAGAGAACTCTTGGAAAGAACCCTGTAGCTTCCATAGAGCTCAGAGACTTCCGGTCCGATCTGTTGGTGAAACCCAAGGCATGGGAGGTTAGTAGTCGAAGGAATGTCTAGGTGACAAAGAAGGTGTATACTCCTTGGGTGGAACAAGCATGTGGGGAGGGAGAGTCTGTTGGCAGTGAGTATGAGCGGTTCTTGGGAAAGAATTTCCTTCCTTGTGACTGTGTGTTTTCCCTGTAACCTAAGCCTAGCCTAGGATTCCTTGACCTGGGGTGGAGCTTAGTCCCAGCTCAGGGATGACCCTTTGCTGAGCTTGATGAGTAGCATGGTCTAAGGCTAGGAGGTTCGTGGGAGGTCTGCATGTGGTTGGTGGAATTACCACAATTCAAAGATAGGCATCAAATTATGTTAAATGTTATGTTTTGCATGCCTGTGATGCTTATATTTTATCATGTATTCTGTTGTGCAAATGAATTATTGTTAATTCCAAGGAATATTATGTTAGAAGTAATTCTTATATTTACTTTGAGTTTAAATGTGTTTAACATGTTTGAAATGCATGTTATTAATTGAGCATAAAATGCATGTCTTATATATACAAATAAGTATGAGACTGTTATTCCACGAAGTAGCGCCCACCCGTCTCGGAACGGGGGTGTTACACAGAGTATTCAATAACTCTGTGACTGCCCTCTCCTCGACGCTTCTCTTCCTATGATAACTCAGAACAAATTTATCCTTGGTGCAATCTTTGCACTCACTCGATTCCCTCTCGACAAAGCTCTACAGAACCTTCAAAAGTTTTTTTTCTCCGTACCTTCTCTGCAAAGTCTTACCTCCTGAGTTTTCAGGAAATTTTAGGCTCCTATTTAGTTTGTAATCATTCTGGTGTGCCCTCCTGGCACGTCCCTTCTGAATCCATAGAGTTTAGATGCACACTCCTTGCATTAGCTACATAACTTCAATTGTTATGTTGTGCACTCCTTGCATAGCCTAAAGAATCCAGAATGATACAATAATATCAATGAAGATAAATAAAATCTATCTTCCTATTGTAAATGAAATCTATCATACATATATAGAATGCATTCAATAAGTATAAACATATGAACAACAATATGTAGGAAAAACTGCTCTTCTATTATCACTGTGTATGTATACAGATGATTTACAAAGACTGGACTATAACAGGTCTCAATTATCTCTTTCTCTCTCTCTCTCAGAAGTTCTAAGACCTCCTAAGGCATCTCTATGTAGACATCCTCTTAGAATTATTTTTCCTATTTTCCTTTTTGTCTGGCTTTCCCTATTGAGATGTGATACAAAATATCCTTACAAAAGAGGGGCTCTGCGAGCTCGTCCTCTCTCACCTAACATCAATAATTACATTGAAGTTTTCATAAAACTCTACCCAAACCTGCCTACCACCCAGGCTTGCTACAAGCAAACCTTTAATCAAATCCAACCACTACCTATACAAATGAAGGGTCCAACATTTACAAACTTACAACATAATAATTTGTATAGGATTATTTCAAATTAAAAAAATGGGAGCGTTAATGCCTCTCCCTTTCTCAATTGTGTGTTTGTGTGTTGGTATGCTTGCACTTTTGCTAAGGTGGAGTGATTCTCCTGCATCAAGTCTCTTCATGGTCATCTTGGAGTTGATGGGTGGTTTCCTTTAGTTGCTCCTTTTCCTTCTTGATATATCTATCTATTAGTTGGTATTCATTTACCTCTTGTTTTAGTTCCTGATTTTGTTTTCGTAACTCCTCAATCTTCCTCTTCATATGTACTTTTTTTAAGGTCCTCATTGACCCCAATGTTTCTGGATGGATGTGTTCTCTTTCCTTCACTTCCTCCCTAATTCCACACAAATTTATAGCAACTTGATCCTCAGTTAAACTAGGGATGTCATCCTGGACTGGTAGGTCTAGGGAAGGGGAGGTAAGATCTATTGGGTCTTCATTTTTAAGAGGAATGAAAACTCCTTTTCATTTATTTTCCATGCTCCCTGTAGTTATTTTATAAATGGGTGATGGATCATAATGGTTAACAAGTTTCATTTTCCTATTTTCTTTCTGTGGAATGGTTAGAAGAGGTTGTTTTGTGGACTGCTCATATTTATTCTTTGAGCTACTCTTCTCTTTCCTCAAGGTTTTTGACTTATGAACCTTCTCCTCATGTGGTACTGTTGAGATATCCTCTACTAATTCGGATTTACCTTTCGATTCTTGAATTTTAAGAGTCTTATTAACTGAGGAAGTGGGCCCTACTTGTTTACTAGCTTTATGTTATTGGCTCACTGCTCTGGATGATGATGGATATACCTTGTCTTTCTTTCCCTTCTTCTCCTTAGGTTCCTTGTATTCATTTGGAGCAGGATGGGCTTCCTCTACATGTTCGTTTTCTATGGAAATGTGTTGACTGATGAGGTTTTTTTAACTAAACCCTTGCTTCCTTATTTCATGTATAAATTGGATTTTGATAAGACCCTAATGATAAATACTAGTCTTCTCAGTTTTAGATAAAGATTTGACACCTCTTACCATCTTGTTCAGGCTCATCCATAAAAGGTGTGGAAATTAAATTTTAGGACCTCCTTCAAAGTGAAAAAAGGCCTAATATGATATAAGAAAGTTACAACATACCTTCCTTCACAAGTGAGGCATCATTGAAGACTAGAAAGCATTGTATGATATTCTTCCTTGATATAGTTTCTAGAAATCCCCTTTTTCCAATCAGGGTGTTGATGGTATTCCTTTAGAAATATTTGGTACATTTCTTTATTGATTCCTACTCCTTTGAAATACTTGGTTTCTCTTCTAGGTAATCTCGTGGACTCCCGTATAGTTGCTTCATTGATTGTTAGCTACAAATTTCATATGTGTAAAATCTCTCCATCATAACTATGGATAAATGCATGAGATAGCCTCTCATGAAAACCTATGAATTTTTCTAAAAGCAACATCCATCCCACTCTAGCATACTTATCTCTACATAGCTGGAACTCCTCAATCTCCCTATAAATCTGGAAGACCGGTTCATGTCTACTCACAACCATCCTTATAGATTGTGAGTGTAAATCAGGTTGTAGTGTAATATTTTAGTCAACTGTGAGTGTAAGGGTTTGGTACTGGATATCACAAAGAGGAGTAGGCTTTGAAAGGGAGGAAGATGGATAGCGATAGGAAAAATAGTGACATCTTCAATAATTCGAAAGGTCGGTTTAAGTAAAGATGCTTCAAAGGAAAATTAAGACAATATGAGACTCATATGGATGGCTTCACCACCCATATAATCCATTTCATTTCTACCCATTAGTACAATGATGGGAATGGGACGTCTGGTAGAAAAACATTATTGTTGTTTTGGATAGGCGATTGGACCTCTAAGAGGCTAATTTGATGTTGAATCATGCAACATGACATGAGGTAGATTCACGATTACTTAAGGGTGAAGCACATTCTTGGTTTAAGGTGGTGGCTCATCATTACTGGGCATGCTCATTTCAGTTCATACCCACATCCACACATTTGATGTGATTTTTTCCCTCAACGTCTTTTCAAGCGCTTATGTGGTGAGGAAATCGATTAAGGTTAATCATATGGGTACGAGGGAAGTAAAAGTTAGGCGCATGGTTTTAACAATAAGTTCATAAGATCTAGTATACACTTCATAGCTATTGTATTTTTATAATCAAATGAAAGTAAATAATACCATGTTACCTTTTCTTTTACCATTGCATAACCAATACCCATAGCATATGTGACTGCCTTTGTATTTGAAGCTTGCAGATTATTAAAGTTCATCTTTTTAGTTTGGAGTTTTCTGGAGGCTTAGTACTGGAATTTCTTGTACCGTATGAACTTCTTTATTCTATGCTTGTTTTTGAATTTCTTCCTTTGTGTCTAGTTTTGCAAGGTTGTAAGGTGAACATGTTGGTCTCTGAATATGAGATGTGAGTCTCAAAAAGAGTCCTGAAAGAGGCTCTTTGACTCTCCCCCATGCCAAACGTGTTGCATATCCTTATGCAAAAAGATCCGACACACTATATCACAATGAAAGAAAATTGATAAGAGAAGAGAAACGAAATCAAATCCCAGAAGTACATCTATCACCTAGCATATGATCTCATGCCTTAAAAATTGAAATTTTCCTTCTTCTGATGACTTAGTGACAAGTGCAGCAGCCAACAATGGAAACAAGGAGGTTTTATTATTTTTCCATAAGAACATATCCAACCTAACTTGCTTCAGAGATTTACTATGATTACATGTTATGGATCAATTTTACAGTATAAGTAGATTAGATTCCCTAGTTAGGGCCCCACTCATAATAAGTTTCCTTCTTAGGTAATGTAGGATTTAGATGTCAGACTACTAAAGTTGACTTAGGTTAATTCTCAAATGGACATTTGCTTGTAGTATTCATTTTGATTGTTAATCTGGAGTTTGTATCTTATAAATGTCAAGAGTGACATTTTCTTGTATTATTCATTTTTAGATGACAAAAGTGAATTTTTCAATCAAACAAGTATAAATGAGACATTTCTCAACCAGAACCCACTACCAGCAAGCATGTTCAGTAATCCAGTGGGGTAGTTCTGATATTTAGCGAGAGACATACCTTCCCTAGGCATAATGTCCCATTTCCAACAAGCTTGTTCAGTACCCTGATGGGTTTGCCTAGTCATACCATAGACCCGTACCTGCTGCCAGCATACCTGTTCAATATCTTGACTGGTTAGTATCCTAAACCTATTTTATATTATAGGCTTCATGTCCATAGTCACCTATTTTTTTTGTTTGTTAAAGACTGATTTTCCACAGGTGACAGGGGAGGCTTGTCTGAAAACCCTTTTACAGGATGGGATGGTATTGGGTTAGAAGTTATACTCTCTTATTTGAATTTCTTTAAATATTTCTCTGAAGGAAAAATAAACTTATGTATGTATATTATTTATTTAGAATGATCCAGCTGTATGATTTGTCTAAGTTTGTCCATAAGAGAATGACCTAAAGTTAGCTTAGGGTACTGATACATCCTCTTCCATAAAAATTTTCCTAGTGTGCCCATGATAGAAAGAGTTCATATACTCATATGCTACTCTTTAGTAAATATAATCCACTGATTATTGTCGAAGTCTAGTTAGGGAGAAATAGTTACTTATAGGGTAATATTTTTTTATCCCTTTAATCGTGTTGAAATACTGGATTTTTGATGAAGGAAACCTCTAGACTTTAAATCAGATTAAGCATGGTTCCTTAGAAAACATAGGTAAAAGATATTATATCTTCTTTGTCAAACAAAAAAACCAAAAGAAATTAAAATACTTCGCTTTAGACAGCAACATAACCAAAATAAATTATTGCTTCTTAAGAGATGTTATTTGATGTTGCAGTTAGCTCCTTGATTCCAGCTTAACTGGTTGATGCACAACTTCACACTTCATCATATATTAAAATAATCATATAAGATATGTCCTAATAGTACCATATGAGGACATACTTCTGGTACTGGACCAACACAGGACTGTCGATACCAGACCATAACAAAATTTCTGGCATCGGATCAACACTGTTAGTACTGGACCAGAACAAACTATTTTTTATGCTTACAAACTGATGTTTTAGCAAGTTTATGAAAGATCAAATAAATTATAGAAATCTACTAACAAAATAAAATGTGAAACTAAAACAAAGGAGGTAAGAATCCATTTTTACCTTCATCTTATTAACAAAACATAGCCCAAACACCTATGTACAATTTTTTTTTTAAATCAATCAATCAATCAATGAGGATCAGTAAGAAGATTTCCTTCCTTACTTATCACCTGCATATCTGAATTCTGTAGAACACATGTCAGAAATTCTTCTTTTGACAGGGGTTTGTTATAAATTCTCAATCGATTCCCATTCATGAGTAGGGGTGTCTGATGTTTGTCAATTGTCTTTATCCTGATTCAACCATTATCATAGACAATATCAATCTCATAAGGTCCCAACCAATGAGTAGTTAACTTGTGTTTGAAGTTCTTGAACCTACTATCATACAACAAGGCCCAATCTCCTGGTTGAAATTTTTTCTTTTGGAGATACTTGTCATGCCATTTTTTCCTCTACTCTTGAACAAGGGTAGTTATTTGAAGTTCTTCCTAGCTGAATTCATCTAGCTCATTAAGATACAAGATCCTTTGTTGTTGGGTTTCATATAAGTTCATGCCAACTTGTACAATAGTCTTGAAGGTTTTGATCTGGAATTCTATGGGGAGAAGCACCTTCTTCCCATACACCAACTTGTAATGTGTATGTCCTATTGTATTCCTCCAGGTGATTCTATAAGCCCATAAGGATTCTAGTAATCTGTCAACCCAATCCTTTTGGTGTATTTATATTGTTTTAGTAAGAATGGACTCAATGACTTTGTTGGTGGATTCTACTTTCCCATTCACCTATGGATGATAGGGTGTATATTTCATGTGCTTGATTTGGTATTGTTCTGTAACAAATTTGACTAGATTAGAGGTAAATTGATTCCCCTGATTAGTCACAATTTCTTGAGGTACACCGAATCTAGTAAAAATGTCATTAAAAAGGAAATCTACCACTGATTCTTCACTTGCAGCTGGTAAAGATTTTGCTTCAACCCACTTAGTCACATAGTTAGTACATACAAATATGTACTTTCTCTTTTTAGATGAAGGATTTATGGGCCCTACAAAGTTTAATGCCCATTTTTCAAAAGTTTCAATGAATACTTGGGATTGAAATGGAATTTGGTCTCATGCAATAGGATTACCCATTCATTGGTATTCATCACAATTGGATATATAAGTTCTGGCATCTTTGCAAATAGTAGGCGAATAATAATAGATTGCAGAACTTTATAAGCATTCCTCTTGTCAACAAAGTGGCCTCCACAAGGACCATCATCGCAAGCTTGCAGAATATCATGGATCTCATCTTCCCTTACACATCTCCTGATTACCAAATCTGATCATGTTTTATACAAACAATCATCATGCCACACATATGTTGACGGGCGAAATTGATAGCTCGTGAATTGGAGGAGTGAATCCAGTATGGGGTTGTCTAATTAACCCAAGTCGTTTGGATTAATCCACTCCGACGAGTTTATCGGCTCCGTTGGCCAATCTAAGTCCTAAAGAAAGCGAAAAAACAAAACTAAAGGAAATGCAATAACTTAATGAATAACAATCGTTGAAAACTATATATAGATCTAATATATATTTACAGTTTAACTAACTAATACTTATAAAATAACTTTACTTATCATATGTACCATACATAAAAATAATTCTAATTCTAAGATATATATAATATACACAAAATACAAATTTTAATCTAAATCCGTGAAAATCGAATGTAAATTGATTTTTTAAACAACACTAAAACTATTATCTAATCTTTTTGATTTGTTTTCTTATAATGTTTATATAAAAGAAATCAAATATCAAAATGTCTAATTAAACGAAAGAAATGACAGATGATAAAAAGTGTTTTAACTACAGGGAACTTCTATAACTACTATACTAATGAAATTAAATAACAGGCTAACCTGTTATCGCATCCAATATCTGTTCAATGTGTAGCATCCAGTCTCCTTATCTGACAAGGTAAACCTGCATCAGATCCTACAATTTGTTTCTATTAGTGTGAAGCAGTAATGGTGGAATTCGAATGATAGAACATATAAGAGATACGATCAAAACAATCTCATAATTTTACAAGCAGCCACATTAAGAAAAACTTTGTTGTGAGAACTTGCATATAAACGTTTGATCGAAACCAGAGATAAACCTCTTAATTCAAATTGAACGAATGATTACTGTGTGTTAAATATGGAACATGAAACATGGATAATATATAAACTTTTATTCTATCAACTTGTAGTAAACCATGACAACGAAAGCAATCATAATATATTTACAAATTGAAATAAACATGACTTGAATAAAAACACAATATGGAAAAGCTAAAGCTGTGACGAGTATTATATTTCATTCAAGTTTGTAAATGAAAAATCCATAGTCTTTTCCCAGGCTGAGATGATGCCATGTTTACAAAATAACATGCTTATATAGGTTCCAGGAACAAAATGTTTCCTGTTGATAATATCAAATCTATTCCAAAAATATGGGAGATGCAACCTCCCTAATTCTACTTGATATCAAAATACCAACAACCTAATCTATTTGCTAAAAACACAAAGTTGATATGGATAAAGGATCTCAACAGTGCCTCATATCTCCTTGGAAATCATGGGTTCCTGAAAATAAATGAAAATGGAGAAATTTTAGATATGTTTTCAATTGTCAAATCAAGCAATTCAAAATTTTCTAACTGGCTACATAATCTTATGATTCTATAGCTAGTTATAATAGAAACTACAAGCATATTTTATTCAATAAACATAACAAACTAATATTTATAAGAGATATAATCTATTCAATCAAATTGTATATGCTAAATTGAGAGTGACAAAATCATGTTAAACTTCAAAAAGATCATACCTCAAATCATGGGATTAAAACATGTCAAGCAATCTTGGAGTTTATGATTGCTTTTGTTGCCTCTACATTCTTAAAAATGAAAGATACTATAGTTTTTAGGCGTTTCTCCTTTGCTTGAGTTATGGATTGGAGTCTACTGTTCTCGTTTGTCAAAAAATCCACTTGGTCTTTTAAAGATTTAAGCCGAGACTGTAGCAAAGGCACATCCGTATAATATATGTCAATCCAGGATTGACACTCATCACACTATGGCTATAGTGACTGTGCATTGGCACTGACAACATTAAGGGTTGGAGAATCATCCACGCGAAAGGTAGGTTTGCCACATAGTTGGATGCCAGGAAATCCAGGATTATCCTTTAGACAAGGAGGTAGATTGCTAACATAATCGTAGGGTCTGTCAGGATAGAGCCCGTATGACATTGGATCCTCTTCAGCCAAAAACCTCTCAATTTCTGAATTCGAGTCTTCACTCACCTCAATTGTGTTGATTGTGTCTGCACAGGGTTTTAATTTATTTCGAGCACATCTTGAAATCAAACGACCAACCCTTTTATTTTTGAAATTAACATTGACGTTGCCCTTATGCTTCTTCCCTGTGGGTTTTTTAATATTTTTAGTGCAACTCTTTGGGTGCGAACCCGGTTGATTTTATGGTTGAGTAACATCAGGGTAGGTCGAGGGTTCATTATTAAGGGAAAGATCACAGGGCAGGAATGGTGGAGGAGAGGTGATAGGTTTCACAAGGGTGTCTATCATAACCAGCTTATCAACCTCTCCCAACTCACTATTGCCAAAGCCATTTCGTAAAAGAAAAGAATCCCAACAATCGTTGTGTAATTGCAACTGATGCACAAGAATAATTTTAATCAAACCATGATGGAATAAACTTGAATCAGACCTTTGCCTCCTAAACCATTTTCCCATCTTCTATAGACTTCTAAGAAGGAAGTAGGGCATGTTCAAAAAGAAGCCAATGAAACTCATAAGAAGTCGCAGATGATACAGGAAAACTAACCCAAATCTTCGTTCACACATAATGAATTGTTTCACAATAGCAAGTAGATCATGCCACCTAGGTTTTAAGGATGAGACTGGCATAGCTCGATCATGACTAGTAATTTTCCGTGAGGTGAACATCAAAGTCCAAGGGACCTATTCAACTTTTGCATTCTTGAACCATTTTTTCTCGACAACTGGTAAACCCGTGGCTTGGATTAAAAACTCTTTAGTTACCTCTAGATGAACATCACCTATCTTTTCTCTGTAGCCATCAAAGGTCAATGCAAACTCTTGGGCAACTCTCCACATATCAATTCATTCAATAATATTGACATATCTTATTCTTTTGATTTTAATAGGGTGCATATATTTTCCCTTTAGGTTTCTAGTCGAGGCATCTAGGTCTCTGTATAGGGGTATCAAGCCATCATCTTTCATTTTGATTCAACTTTCCCTTTCCCTTTAGAAAGTGGGTGTTGAGGAACAGATATGAAATGATATTACTCAAGCATTTTCAGATCTTACTTGGCTAAATCAAGATAGATGGGAATATCACCCTACGTTTATATCCATCAATTTTGTTTCATAATATACAAGTATTGGTTACAAGTGCTTATGATGATTTTTTTATAAATGAAAGATTGTTGAAAAATTCAATATTTATGTAACTTTCTGAATATAACATATGCAAAAATAAATGTAGAGACAGAAGAAAAAATACCAAGTCAATAATCAAAATAGATGAGACATAAAACAATCATTTATTTCATTCCAATTTATCAAAAGAATATATCTCTTTACAAAATTCCCTTAGGAAGTTTGTACCAAAGTGAAACTTAGATGTCCATGATGGAAACCATACAAAAGGACTTCTGACATAAAGTAAAAAACTAAACTTTAAGAGCTAGATCAACTTTCCACAGATTGATGCCCACTCGACTCTACACAATAGCCTTTATCATCCATGAAATTTAATTCATAAGCAGACAAGTCTACATGAACTATCAAATATAGATCAACACCTCTGAAAAAGAAGTGTATGAATGCTGTAATTTAGCCTTGAAACTTACTATCTACAATAGGACCCTTCTATCATAAAAGAGAATTAGGCTTTCATTGAATTAAAGAATGAATGAAAACTGAATTATATCAATAAAACTCAAGAGTAGACCTGAGTATGCTTTCTCCTTCTATTCTCCTTGTGTTCCTCCTTCTCCTTTTTTCTTTAATCAATCATAATTAGTTTAAGTAGTTAAAATACCTCCTTAGTTAAGTTAAATAAAACTCAAAATACTTTTTAGTTAAGAGGGAAAAGTAATAAAATAATAATAATGGTCTTTAATAAATAATAACTAGTAGGTGGGACCCCTTGTGACTCCCTTTAGTTTCTTTAACAAGAATTAAAAAACTAGTTAATCAATCAAACACATCCCTACTTGTGGATCCAATGATCAATCTCATAATTTGACAATTTATATCAATGATAATTGAAACTATATCCAAAAAATAGTGTGTTGTCCAAAATTTAAGAAGTCAACTGTTCTCAACAATCAATGAATAGAAACACTTAAAATCCATATTTGCCACTTTGGGAGGCAATCTTCCCCTTGTTTTTGTTGTCTCATTTTGATTTATATGAAATTTTCTTAGGTTGTGTGGATCCTTTTGGCCTAATATCACTGATAACATGAGAGAAATAATATCTCAAATGCATGCAGGATGACACAAATTTGGCAGAGTCATTTGAGGGAGAAGAGAGGGAAACAACGACTTTTCCTTTGTCAAGAACATGGTTTTCCTCATTTTTAAACCTTTTTCTTGCGTGGGAAGACTGTACTGGTGATTGGGTATGAGAATCTTGGACAATTTGATTAATAGGTGGAGGAGAAGGTAGAGGAAAATTGGGCCAACCATGATATTGGGAGACTGTTAGGTGAGAAATCTCTTGCCATCCATCGTTTTCATGGAATTCAGGTTGTAATGAGACACAAGGTGGAACTGGGATACCAAGGACATGTGGGGCTTGAGAGGGAGGCCTTTTTGTCCTGTGTTAGACCACTCCTTGTCCAATCGAGTTAAAAAATCCATCTTGGAATAGTTGGCTCAACTCTGGTGAGTTTGCATCAAAATGTATAGAAAACCTTGGCCTTCTAGGACCCCTGTTCCAATTTCCTCTTCTTCTTTTACCCTGACAATGGTTACCTTTGATGAAAATGATCATTCTTGTATGAATTACTTATTAGAAACTAGTTTCTTCAACAAACCATACATGACATCTCTTTAAATATGAAACAACGTTCGTCTCAGCAACACATTAGACTCATGCAATCCAATCCATAAAAATCATCCAATACTTGTCAATGAGCAGGGGGTGAATACAGGTTATGGGATATGTGAGGGATTGTATTGAGTGAAAAGTGGTAAAATGAAGGGGAGTAGATCATGATTACTTCTCAAAAAATCATCAAACAATAAATTGTATTGTGAATAAAAAAATATCACTATAACTCATCCTTGTGCCATCCTTTAATTGCTATCATACAAATTTTCATTGATCTATAATTTGATTTTAAGAATAGGGAGTGGATAGTGAATATGGAAATGTGAGGGGACTTTTAATGTGCAAAAAGGTGAGAGAATGATAGGTAAAAAGTGAATATTGTTCATAAAACAAATCAAGTAATCTGTAAACACAACTTTGTATTCAATAAAAGACGTATCAATACCAATTTAATAATTACTATCTGTCAAAATTGTTCATTGTTCCACATTTAATTTCTTCAAAACTTCTCAATTAACACAGTCTGTACTCATAATCAAACGAATTACAACAATCCTGTTAAGAGAAATATTTGGTTCTAATTTCTTTCCTTTCATTTAAAGAATCAAAAGAAACACACAACAATCATTTCTCCACCTCTATCCATAATACATCACTATAAAATATCAAACATTGTCCATAAATTCGTAATTGACCAAATACAACATATGCACATGTCTCTTTTCCAAGTTGAACGAACTTCTAAAACTTGCCCAATTTCATGCCTTCTTCATTATATCAACCAATAAAACTTTGCAATGAAACCATAATATAAAATCCTAGCTTCATCACTGGCGATGCAATTATATACAATATGCATGATACTTCCACAATAGATACATAATCAACATAACAAAATAACATAACCATCAATTTCCTAACTCGCTATGATCCTGATCGGGACTAGTGAAACACACACACTAGTCACCCACTTGTAATTAATACCATGTTGTAAGAACACATTGATCCAAAGAATAACGAAAAAGAGGCAGCCTGCTGACTGTATATTATTACTCATCCCCGATCACAAATTTCCAACCAAATCAATCAAATGAATTCAATATAAGTGCTCAAAGAAACTTTTATAATCACTCAACTAATCTATGAAAGTCAACAAGATGCCCGAAAAGAGTGAGAATAGTTGGGGATTATTAAAATTAGGATTTATAACAAGGGATACAAATAAGTAATCAAGATTTCTCATGGTCATTAAAGGAACAAAGAGACAGGAGTTCCAAAAACATATCAACCAATAGGTAGAGACCCTTCGATACAAGCATTGTAGAACCACAAGGCTCCTTATAAATCCTAGTCTGTGCAATGGCGCAACAGTTCAACGAGGAGTAGTGTAGGAAAATGATGCAGAGGAGAAGTGAATGTCCACTAGACAGTGACAAGTACCCTAGATCATGCAAAGGTATAAAATCTATCCATTTCTCAAGGACTGAATCAATGGATAAAAATTCTAGTGGGAATGTTGGCCTGAGGCATAACTTATATCACCAAACAACCATACATATTGGAATAATGGCCACCCTATAACCGACTTTTGAGATACATTAATGCCAATACCATAAAAATAATCCCATGACCATGTAATAAATCCAAGACCATGACTCTAGAAAATACACAGTGGGAAAAAGGTAGTTCGAAAAACACACACAACAACCACATAGCAGGTCAGATATGATTGGATAGGGTTACCATCATAACTATGAGGAAACGACCAACAAGGATAAATAGAGCGAAACCCTCTAAAAACATAGAGAGATAATACCCATATGCACTCAAAAACCATAAATATCCATCGTGATTTTCACCAACAATCAAACCAAATCTTTTACTTGCAAAACGAATAACCACACAGTCCTTCTAAAGAGAAAAACCACACATTTACATAGTTTCCAATCTCAGGAAAACACAAAACAAAGAATTATCAATCTATTGTTCATTCATGCATAGAGCGTAATTCATGGATGGGTGAAAAAGAACCATACCTGTAAACGATAACTTAAAAGGGGCGAGTTGGTTGAGCGTTTCATTCCTAGGCTTGAATTTTAGAGCTTAACCACCAACAAAACGAAATCAAACAATAACCATTCTAGGGTGATGGTCTGATGGGGGGAGTATAGAGTGACATGCATTTACTGAACTTTGCTTCCATCTCTTCTTCATTCAATTTCTAAGTACATGATAACCAACACTCACTAATACATTTAAACATGTCATTAATTTCCAAACCATTGAAATCTATGACCACATTTCTTTCAAAATGCGCCACCCAAAACATTCGCATTAACCATTTCTAAAATTCCATACCAAACCATATGTATTTCCATATCAAATGTGCCCAATATAACTCAAATGCACATTGCATAGCCACTAACCATTAATAGTTAGGATTAACAATAACTTGCTTTCATTTTAATTGCATATATCTTCTAACATAGCATAATATATGCCCTTTCTTTTGGATTTTTTTGTAAGTTTCTTCCCTTTTGGTTTTGTTTACTTGGTCACTAATATGTTTCTTGTACATGTGTATCTAGGTAATAATCGTGGTGACATGATTAAACATAAAAACTGTAAATATATTCCAATCATAACATAAAATTAAATCTTTGAATAATAGAACATCCCATAAAATGCATCATCCTTATCATTATGTCAAAAATGAAACCAAGACCGCATCATCAACCATATAAGACCTTGTAAGAAAAATAGAAACAACAGCCTAAAATGTGTGATATGACTATCTCCGAGCCTCCAGTCTACAAGGGGGTCCCACCTACTAGTATTATATATCATTAGCATAGTTTAAATAATAGGCTTTAGCAATACTTTGGAGGCGAAATTCTTCATTGTGATTTTTATCGTCAACAAATTGGCGAATCCATAGGGAAATATGTTTCCAACATATTAAGAACTCAGAATGTATGGTTTCGCAGGCCAAGAACAACAAATCACAAAAATATAACCAAAATGAGTATGAAATAGGGGGAAGTGGGCAGATTTAATGGAAAAATGACTGGGAATTTGGGAATAACTCATCGAAAATGTTAAGTATGAGGGGGTTTATTCATGTATGCATAATAATTCAACCAGAATTTTCTCTTGACTTCAAGGAGAAACATTTTATGGACTTTCTCTTTTGAATCTCAAATGGATGAAGAAATGGAAAGCAGAAGAGGGAAGTAACAAATTTTCTCATAAGACAATAGTGAAAGAAGATAACAAATTCAATGATGTCTTCAGGGGGAACATCATAACAACCATGTAAGATTGATTTTTACTGACTAAAAATACCCTGCAACAGTTTCATTGTCGAAGAACTGATCCAACATTTTATTCTTGACAAAAAATTGAAATCAAAAGAAAAATCACAAGAAATTTCATAACAAAAATGAAACAACAAAATTTAAAACAGTAGAAAAAAAATGACTGAATTGCAAACAACAGAAAGAAAACTACTAAAATGGAAGCATAATATAAACTACTGTAAAAGCATAATTAAAAAGTAGTACTGAAAACTAAAATGAAAACATAATTGAACTACTAATATATAGAACCATCCAAACAACGTTAAGCTCATCAAATTGGTTCCACCTAGTGTTTAAGTGAGAACCGTTAGTGTTGTAGGAAAACAATCACTCTTGTAAATATTTTAGAATGTAATAGTTTGTACCTAGGAAAAAATTGATATTCAAAGGACCCAACCATAATTTTTGAAACTTCAAGACAATTGATCATCCTTTAGAGTACATGATTATATCATCAAGATAGATATGAATAATCTCGCCGATCACATCGTCAAAAACTATCTGCACAACCCCTTGCAATGTGACACTTGCATTGGATAATACAAAAGGCATGCATTCATAAGAAAAGGTGCCCCAATGAGTAATAAAGGTGGTTTTATATTTATCTTCCCTTTTAACCTTGATTTGATTGTAACCAGAAAAGTCGTCAAGTAAGGACATCATCTGTGACCCTGCAACTTGCTGCAAAATCATTTCCATATTAGGGAGAGGAAAGTGATATTTTATACTAGCCTTATTCAATGCACAGAAATGTATGTATAATATGATCTCACCAGTTTTTTTCTGAATGGGAACCAAGTTGGAAACACATTCAAAATACTTGACCGGAAAGATGATTCCAGCCTTCAAGGGTTTTTCCAGCTCCTTTGGAATAGTTGCTTCTAGTGTGGGGTTGATAGGTCTTTGTTTTTGCATAATTGGTTTTATGCCTACCTTGATGGGAATGGAATGTTGTATGAGAGTGGGATCAAAAACATGAATATCCTCATAGGACTAAGAAAAAAAAATTTGAAATTCCCCAAGCATTCTGGAAAACTTCATTCTTTCTTCATCAGAACATTGGGCACCTATTTTAACATTCTTTGGAGACTCAGATGTTCAAATGTTCAAGGAGATGTTTTCACCCACCTTCCTTTTTTACTCCTCTTCTTTATGTTTCTTTTTATTGCCTACATCACTTGATGAAAATGAACTCTCTATAGGAGTCAAGCCCTTAGGAATCTTTTTATCCTCCATGGATATAATTTCCTTGGGATTATAAGGTTTATTTTGAATGAAAGCAAAGATACTCTCATCGCTAGGGAAGACCTGCCATGATTCTATATTTTCAGGGATATGTGGATGATATAGATATTGAAAAGTACATTCAGGTTTGTGTGGCAGAAGTTGTCCATCAGGAGAGGCTGCAAAAAAAGATAATCGATCATCCATTAAGACAAATTCCCTCTTAACATTAGTAATGTTGAAAGTTAGTAGGTTCGAGAAAAGTGCGCAAACAATTTGATTGTATTGTTTCATCAACTTGTTAGTAGGAGAGTATATCTTACATATAAGGTTCACAAAAAGATGGAAATCCCCAAAAACTGTAAGGTGACCACAACCCAGATTATAGGCGTTTTCAATGCCTAATAATAAATCTTTGAATTCATTGACATTGTTTGTGCAAGCAAACTCCAACCTATAAGGAAAGTTATGAATTTTCCCCACAAGAGAGTACAAGATAATCTCATATTTGTTACCTTCATTAGATCGGGAACCATCAAAGTGCATATGCCACATACTGTCGTAAGTTGATTTGTTCAAAGGGAGTGTTATCCTCCTCATAAAATATGGAATCCACCCCTAGGTCCTCTTCGATATAATTCACATTAGGTTGTGAAACACTTTCTATGTAAGGTGAAATCCTTCCCTCTCTAAGGACTATGATGTTCTTACCATTCTGAGGAGTGGATAAGTGTGTCTCGTAGAGTAAGAGGTATCCACCTGTCAAAGCTTGTCAATCTCTTCCTAAGATTATTGATTAATTTCTTACTAGCATATCAATTACCTAAATATTAAGGGTTGTCCTTTTTTCAGGGTGTGCGCATAAAACCAAGGTCACGTATTTGATTTCACCTATGGTCGTTTGTTGTAGACTATTATAAGAGAACATTCTTCTAGTTTTTTCATTTGTACAAGACAATACTAGCTCTTCCAAAATAATATTCGACATTACACTTCGGCCTGAACCACCGTTAATGAGGAAAAAATGGGATATCTTTTCCATAATCTTTACAAAAATATAAAAAGGGAGATTTTGTACAGGGTATCTAAACTTATGTACACCTACTTTATTTACAGACAAATCCTCTTCATTTAACTATTCACAGAGGTTAGCTAAAATATAATATTTTCCTTTAGTGAATTGTTTTAGATGCCTCTATTGTTTAGGGATGACAACCATGTCGAGAAGGGTTGCATTTTCTTTGATGTTGGCCAACTGATTTATAATATTGTATCTGGAAGAGGGGAGAGGGGAGGTAGTTACCTAATTTTTAGGAGCCTTAGGAAGCTGAATAGTAGAAACTGGTGAGGATGATATCGAAATAGAATAATTGTGGGGAGGATCATATTTTCCTTTGGGAGCATAGGATTTGTTCCTATTATTGATGATAATGGCATCTTCTAGCACTTCAAAATATAAGAAAACGATGGTAGTTTCCATTATTTTACCAAATATCTTATCTCTGGCACTCTTCTTTACCTCACATGTGGTTTCCTCATGGTGTTCCTCGCAAAAGTTACACCAACTACGAGGCATGATATCTTTAGGGTGAAAATTATTTTCATTTGGATTTATAAAGGGGGGTGAAAAAGAGGATGAATCTCCCAAGGTAAGAGGGGAGATAATTCCCTTTCACTCATATGATATCATATGATTATTCATGTCTTGTACAAGTTGTAAGAGGGAGGACATGTATGTCTGTTTAACTGATTATCCATGAGGAAGACCTATTCTTTCAAGTTGTTCTTCATACTATAAACAAGTATGCAGAAAAAAATAGATGTTATCAATGGATTTTTCCTCAAGCCTATGATGGTAGGGGGAAGGTAATGCATTATAATAATGCATGAAAGTGGCTTGTTTATGAGGGAGAATGAGTTCAGGTATTTGATTGTATAACTTGGTGAAACACAAGTTGAAGGACTTGATGGTTTCACCATCCTTATAAGCGATAGTATTGTATTCTCGTAACTACTCAACTGGGATTTTAGATTTCCCATAGGTGGATTTGAACCAATATAATAACTCCTCCCAAGTAGACAAAATCTTAGGAGGAAGGTCAAAGAAATCGACCACAGCCTTCCATTCCAAGGAATTGACAAATAAGCACACTCAAGGATCTGGGAGAAGTTTCTTATCTACCCATTAATAGTCACAGTACCCAAGAGTTACCTATCAGCCACTGTGACCAATGCAGACCGACCACCTCCCATGTGTCACATGGCATAGTACTAATCTATAGCCTTCACTAAAACCTCTTTGGTAATTACTGAGACAGATATTTGTTATGTTTTCCCATGGAGTAAGTTGGGCATTTTTCCCTACACGATATCCGTTCCTCCATTCTTCATGAGCATAATGGTATGTATCATCCTGAGTATCGGTCGAAAAATTCACAGGCGTTCTATGCTCCTACTTCATTGATCAGGTAAGAACCACATGCACCCACATCTTACATTTGTATGAGACCGGTTATTATGTTTTCCTTTTCTAGGTAGTCATCATAACGGTCCGTCCCTCTGGTTTTTGGTTAAGGTTTATAATGTTCTTAAAGGTCTACATCTCCCTGGTCATCTCACAGTACCAACCCTTCTCTGAAATCTATTTTTCTTTCATTTATTCCCTATCATTTGGTTGGAATCTTCCCTCCTCGTTAAAACAAAATCTCAGTGGAGTATCTCATGAGTCATGGATAGTTAAGTAGTGTTGTATTATGGTTTTTCCTTACTTCTCCCATGAGGTAGGAATTCACTTCTCCATAATCCGTTATGCCAGAAGGTTCTCTACATAGGCAGTTTCCAGTTATCATTTGGGAAAAAATTTCAGAAACATATTAGGGTTATGTCAACTAGCAATACCCTTAGTTGTTACCCTAAGGTGTAACTTGGTATTTGATTGGAAAGTGCTCGTGGCATACATGTTGTTTACAAAACCATTGGTTAACTTTTGTTAAAGCTACTCCTAGATAAATCTAATTCCATTATTCCTGTGAAACCCATAATATTCCTAGCAAGGATTCTCTATCAACATGAGGGATTCACTCTTCCCTGCTTTGACTTATTATTGGTTATTCCCTATTATGTTCTCTGTAGATTCTGATTGGTTTAAAATTGCATACTCAAATTCAAGATAATGAAGTTGTAGGTCAAAACTCTGCAACTGTGTGAGTATTTATTGACTGATATGTAAGGTTTGTTTAAGTCAAGGATTATTCTATTTGTCTTGTTCGTTCCTATGCAAGAAGTTACAAAAATTATGATTCCCACTTTGTAATTTATTTTAGAGATTAAGGACCTTATCCAATTTTAATCGTTGTTCCTCGTCATCAATTTCTGAAAATTATTTTGTAAATAAGAGGGAAGAAATCTCCTAGCACTGTCTGTGATCCGAAATTGTGCATTCTCTGTGGAGTACATTTCATATTGTGTACTATTTATGATTATGGGTTTGTTATTGTTTCTTGCTTGTTTCTTTTTCTGAATATACTGATTAAGGTTTGACTACTATAATCTAATGATGGGATTTTTTTCTTCAATTGCAAGGGTACCCATCAAACAATCCTTGGCCCATTCCACCCATTCGGTCTGTGGATAAACTTATCATTGATGTAAAGAAGAAATATGACATTGCTCCCATATCAGAAAGATAAGTGAAATTTTTACATTCATATGTGTTACTTCTTTTGAAATAAATTTTCCCTCGTATTTATTCTACATACCGTCTTTGAATTTTATTTATTGATGACTTAACACTAATTAAAATTCCTCTTGAGTTATTTACATGTCTACATGCATTCGAAGTCTCTCAACTTTTGGAAAACCTCCTAGGCAAAAGGTACTCGGGTTTCATTTTACAGCGTGCTTAAAGAAATTTTAACCCAAGTTCTATTGAAAGAAACAGTTTGTCCTAGGATATAGATATCGTGGGAGTTTATACCAGATGTCTGTAATGACTAGTTAACTGTGCGTTTAGTATTTTAAAGAAATACAATAGGGAAAACCCCTACTGAAATGTGATTTCTTTACTAGAACTTTATAAATGTAGTAATGCATAGAGTTGAATTCTCACTTGAGTAATTGTCCATATTGGGATCTGTAATAAGTTTTAAACATTTGAGTTACAATAATTTTCTCATGTACTATTGAAATGAAACATGACTGTGTTTATTTGCTCCAATCATTTGGATGTACAGATCTTCTATTTCTTCTTATCAATAGTATTTACATATGTCCTTTCAACTATATGGATACTATGGTTAACTCTAAATAGTCTCTACGCTATGAATTTGTATTAATTACAACATAAAGACTTCCTTTATAGTTTACTATGAAATAATTAAAATGTATACTGTCATTTCATAGTCTTAATAATGACAAGTTTGTTGGAATTTATCCTATCTCCCAAGTCTTGATAAATCTTGTTGTATGAACTATTTAGATGTTGAGTAGATCTGAAATCATGTACTAGTAGCTTATGTATATGTGTGTGTGTGTGTGTGTGTGTGTATCTATTATGTAATTTCATATTAAGTCCTGTTTGGGAAAATTGCACTATAGAATACTCTTGACTAGATAATATAACTCTCTGTATTTATCTACAACAATATAGGCAACTACTATCCCTTCAACTGGTTTACTATACATACTAAGTCCCATGTCTATGATGTTAGAAGTAATACATTATTGATCCTCTTAACTTAGATGCATCTCCTAACATATTTCCATAATTCAATTCCATTTCTAGCTAAGGTACATAGAAAGTTTATTCAATGCATACAATTAACCTGTAAGGGTTTATCGTACACTTATTCCATTCCACGAGAAATTTAATAATCAAAACAATTCATCCAGACTTAAACATATGCATTCTATCAGCCATTAATTCAAATTAACATTCAATCAAAGAAAGGGTAGGTAGGCATATTTGAACAGTTGTCGAACAAAAAATGGAACAACGAAATTCCTCCCAACCTTAGAATGGAACAACCAATCTACTTGTTTCGTTCACACCCTAGCCCGACCATGAATCCATGAGGGTGAACTCCAGAAATCCTCGTTAGCAATAATCCTTCAGTTTCAGAAAATTTCTCCTTCCCTCATGCTTAGAAAATAGTGTTCACAACAACAAGTGATCATTCCTTTCCCCAACATACTAGGCGGCGCCCTACCTCCTCCCATATGCTATATATACCAAAGAATTTGTGCCTATGTCTTTTCCCATTTAGGAATTTTCACAGATTTCCAAATCCTTGACTTTTAGGGGTTGCCAATGGCCAAATTCTTGATTTTCCACTTGTAACATTCATCCCTGAGGTAGTTCCAACATGTTCCCCACTCATGGAGTCATGGTCAGTTGATTTCAACCTGGATATTCCATTTGTCCATCAAAAATAAATATAAAAATATTTTTTTATTACATGTTTCATAGTGAAAGAGTTAGTTGGATCAAATAAGATCTTTTACCAACAATCATAATCATAAATTACAATTTACTAAATTTGAAATTCACAATTTCCATAAATGGAAATAATTTTCCAATTTTGAATTTACCAAAAAAGGAAATAAATTCCTAAGTATTTTCAGACATAAAAAATAATTTATTTTTGGGGATGTTACATCCTTTCCCCCTTCAATAAAACATTTTCATTAGTGTTCTTCCCTTTCTTGGAAGAGGATTGTATGAGATTTCTGCAAATCTCTCTCTAACTCCCAAGTGGCCTCCTTGGGAATAAAGTGCTCCCATTTCACTTTTACCTGGGTGACGGCTCTGTTCCGAAGTGTTATTTCTCTCCTGTCCAGAATGAATAGAGGTTCCTCTTGGAACTCGCCTTTTGGTTCCACCTGCACGAAGTTCCAATCAATCATATGAGTAGGGTCATGAACATAATTATTTAACAAAGAAACATGAAATACAATATGAATTTTTAGATCGGCAGCAAGTGCAAGTTGATATGCCACTTGTCCAATTCGAGCTAAGATATCGAAAGGACCACAAAACCTGGGTGCCAACTTGGCATAGTTCCCTAGATTTAGTGAATTTATTCTGGCCTTGAATTTTAAATAGACGTGGTCTCCCACTTGAAATTCCAAGTGTCTTCTTTTCAGGTCCGTGTAACTTTTCTATCTGTCATGTGCCTCTTTTAAATTATGTTGTAATTTTCTTACGGTACTCTCCATTTCCTAGAGAATTTTTGGTCCCACCATGAGTCTGTTAGCTGGGTTATCCAAGCTAATTAGATTCGTACACTTTTTGTTGTACAATACTTTGAAGGGGCTCATCTTAGTCGAAGTTTGGTAACCATTGTTGTACGCAAATTCCACCAACTGTAGGTAGTCTTCCCACTTTCTTGGTTTTTTTTCGGTCTGCCCATCCTTTTGTGAATGATAACTTGTAATGAAATTCAAGTTAGTATGTAACCCTACGAACAATTCTTTCCAAAAATTAGATGTAAATTTTACATCTCTATCCGAAATCACCATTTTAGGAATACCATGCATTCTAAAAATTTCTTTCATGAATATTTTAGCGATGTTAATAGCTTTAAAAGTAGACTTTACATGAAGAATAAAGTGTGCAGACTTACTAAGGTTATCGATTACCACCATCATTGAATCATTCTATTTTTTAGTTCTAGGCCAACCTGTAATAAAGTCCAGTGATATAGTCTCCCATTTCCATTCTGGCATAGGTAAGGGTTGCAACAAGTCGGTTGGATGTTGGTGTTTGGATTTCACCTGTTGACGATATTGACACTTAGCTAAGTATTTTTTTGTTTCGCCCTTCATATTAGCCCAATAAAATAAATTCCTTAGTGATGTTACCATTTTCTGGTATCTCGGATGACCATAATATGGTTTCTTGTGTACTTCGTCCAAAACCGTTAACTTTAATTCCATCGAATATTGTATGTATATTTTGATTTTAAATCATAGTAGACCATTTCTACCCAAACTTGGATCTGTTTTGTCTGAAATTTATGTATTATTCTGTAAATATGCCATTGTTTTAGTGTAATTTTCATCGTTATTACCTGTAGCCTTTATCCTCTACTCAAGATCGCTTTCTGCCCTACTAATGTTTATTGCAAACAACCCATGAACTCTTCTACTTAAATCATCAGCCACGTTGTTTTCCTTACCCTTGATGTGTCTTACCTCAAAGTCAAATTCGCTCAAGAAGGCTAGTCATATTTCTTGCCTTGCATTAAGGTCTGGTTGACTAAACAAAAATTTCACACTGCTATTATCCATCAATAAGAAAATTTGTATTCCCATTATATAGTGCTACCACATCTTTAAGGCATGTATTACGGCTGCCAACTCTAATTCATGAGTGACATAGTTTTTTTTGTGCTCCTTTAGTTTTCAGGACTCATAAAAATTAACGTGCCCTTATTGAGTTAGGACACCACGTAGTCCTTCTTTAATCACATCCACACAGACTCTGAAGTCCTTATCTAGATCTGCTACCTTTAAAATGGGTGTGGTTGTTAAAAATTCCTTTAACTTATTAAAACTATCTTGACATTTTTGCGACCAATTAAACTTGGTTCCCTTCTTATGTAATGATGTGATAAGGTATGCAATCTTGGAAAATCCTTCTATAAATCTGCGGTAATATCCGGTGATTCACATGAATGACTGAATTTCCACTACATCCATAGGGATTGGTCATTCCATGATGGCTCTTATTTTATTAGGGTCGACTGCAATACCTTCTGCAGATATTATGTGTCCTAGCTACTGTATTTTCTTCTAATAAAAGTCATACTTATCAAATTTAACATACATTTTGAGTTTACTTAGAGTTTGTAGAACTATCCTTAGGCTTTCTTCGTGTTCTTCTTTTTTTTTAGAATACACTAGGATATAGTCGATAAATACAAAAACAAACTTTTTCAAGTACTGAATGAAAATGTTGTTCATTAAACACAGAAATGTGGCTGGCGTGTTAGTGAGACCAAATGGTATAACAACAAATTTGTAATGTCCATATCTCATTCTGAATGTTGTTTTACCTATGTCCTCATATTTTATCTGAACCTGGTGATAACCAGATCTTAAATTCAATTTAGAGAAAATATTTCCCCCACCTACTTGCTCAAACAAATCATTTATCCTAGGTAAGGAGTACTTGTTCTTAATAGTGATTTTGTTTAATTGTCTGTAATTGATGCATAACCTTAGAGTTTCATCCTTATTTTTAACAAAAGGAATTGGTGCTCCCCATGGTGAGACACTTGGCTGAATGTAGTTCCTGTAATTGGATCTTTAATCCTACTAATTCGAGTAAGATCGTTCAGTAGGGTGCCTTAGATATAAGGGTTGAACTAGGCAATAGGTCGATACAAAATTATGTCTCTCTCCTTGTCGGTAATTCATGTATCTCATCAACAAACACATCTCTAAAATCATGCAAGATGACACAATCCTCTAATATAGGTTTGTTTTCTTTTTCCAATAGGTTTGTCACTTGGATATCATAAATATGATGACCTTTTCCTAGGCACTTCTTAAATTGCATGGTTGAAATATGCCAAACTGAGATTGGTTTTTTTATACCTTGAAATGTCCTAACAATTTTGTTTTAGTCTTTATACTGGAGTGATTTTTCATAACAATCTAAAATAATTTTATGCCTTTCTAACCAGTCCATTATGATAATTATGTCATAAGACCCTAACGGTAGAATGTTCATATTTGTCTTTTTGTTTTGACCACCTAAACTGAACTCACAGTCAGAAATAAAATCAAATAATTTTCTTTTTGTCCCTGTTGCTAGTTGTACTAGCCAAGCTTTTTCCTATTTTGTTGTGTTAATTTTATTCGAATCCACTACACCAGGATCGATATAACTCAACGTAGCTCCAGGATCAATTAAAATGGAAATACGAGTATTGTTAATTTTACCTTCAATTTCTACTACAATGGACTGGTGATCAGCTTGTTGGCCATCCACGGTTGCATTGATCCGATGTAAGCTTCTTACTACATCTCCCACTGTAGAAGCTTCATGTAGATTATGAACCGTAGTCCTAGCTGCTGAAGTCAAACGTGGGCGGTTCCTCCTCAAGTGAGGTTCTCCACATTCCCATCATTTTAACGGTTCTCTGGGGCTGTCCCCAAACTTCTTTGTTCTCAAATTAACTGGTTTACCACCTCCTTGGGTGTTCTGGTTATAGGAGTGAAAATATTTCCTTGGAAAACTCTTTGCTATATTTCATAGAGGGGTTGATTGATATCCCTTTTTCCACTGGTTCATTTGGTCTTGTTTCTTGTCCTTCCAAGTCTTGGAAAATTTTGACCATTGTTTGTATTGATCGTAACAAATTCGAGCCTTCCTGAAAACTTCACTCAAGGACTTTGGATTATCGAGTTTGATTATGTCCATATACAAGTATGGTAAAAAACTTAGGAACCGTTGGATTTGTACTTTGTCCTCCTGGATATAAGGCACAAACCTCAATAATTTCAGGAATTTGTTTAACAGGTCATCCATAGTCATTTGACTGAGTAGTAGTTCATTAAACTCTTTGGTTTTCCTTTCATAGTAACTTTCAGACAAATACTATTTCTTAAAATAGTTCTTAAAGTCTGACCACTCCATTGTTTTTCCTTTAGGCCCTTGGCCAACTTCATGTCCTGCCACCATATGCTAGCTTTTCCTTTTAGATTATAGATGGTCATTCTAACCTTCATATCGATGGAATAGTTGTATATATGGAAGTACCTATTTATGTCTAATAACCATGCTTCAACTTCCTCCCCTGTTCTGGATTCCCCGTCAAAGGTAGACGGTTTAATTTTATTAAATTATCCCTCAAGGTGGTCCACATGTTTCCTTTTTCTTCATGTTTTTTTTTATCTTCTGTTGAAGGTGTACCTTCGGAATAGTTGTCCCCTTTTTTTGCTTCAGGACCAAAATTATTGGAGGCCCTTGTACTGAACTCTTCTTCCTGGTTATCATCCTTTGGGCTCTTGTTTGTAAATATGCTTTGTAGCAGAACTTCATTTATTTCCTGTTGTTCCCGTTGTGCCTTTTTCAGTTTCTCATTGTCTGCTTTGAAAACTTGCAGCTACAAGATGAGATTTCTCATAGTTTCCAGGACTTTGGTAGGAGAAATTTCGTCACTATTTTTCCTCTAATATTCATGAGGCCTTTTCTTAGGATTCTCCTCAAGTCTCATCTTTGTTTCATTCTGTGCTTCCATGATCACAACATAAATATTTTTTTTTGTTTGTAACATTAATGATTTTGTTAGTTTTATATAAATAAAAAATCTATGCTAATCAAATGTTTTGTCCCTATCTAAGGTCCAATTGTTGTAACCTTTTCTCTGATACCATATGTAATGTTCCCCAAATTTACCAAAATAAAAAAAAAAATACTTAGGGAATTAAACCTCTTCTCTTCCAGACAACTTACTGTGAAAGACCTAAAGTTACTGTATATAGGTAAAAGTCGTCACTAATTATATCGCAAGGTTTTGTCTTTATCGGTTATCAATACGATTAACAACCTCTATAATCTCACTGATTTTATTTCTGAGTTATTGAACACCGTACATGAAATTATACACATAGAGGTCAGGATAACTATAGTATACCCTAGTCTCTCAAAGATTTAAAGATTACTAAATGTTAGTAAACCTACTAGACTTATACTATTGGCATTCCTTTACATACTAGTATTACAAACTTTTCCATATGTATTATTCTCCATATTATATTTAAGGCCTTTAGAGTTATCTCCACTTTATGCATAAACATTCATATTATAAAAAAAGGGAAATCCCATGAGACAAACACCATCACCCTTAAGCATGGTCGCAGCTCGTATCCTATAGGGTTTATGCATTTACACCTTCTTCCTTTTTTTAAGAAACATGTTTCTTCAACCATAGTACGTAATGTTTTAATATAATGGGATATTACATTACTTTTACTTGGTCAAGTGCTGGCCTTGTGGACACTCGTTGTGATTTAGCTTAATTGTTAATGACTTGTGATTCAGTTAACCACCAATTGGGCATTGTTACGATTCCCCAGTGAAATCATTACTCCTCAAACTGAAAAAGTTGTAGGTATGCAAGGTAAAACCATTGAATGGATGACAGGGGGTGATTTGGGGTAATAATGTGACCCCACTTAACTGCATTTCACATCCTGCAATAAAAGAGGATGAAGTCGGAACATGAGTGTCATGCGCGAATTTAAGTTTCCTATCTACCAATTAATGGTCGCAGTACCCAAGAGTTACCTATCGGCCACTGTGACCAATATAGACTTTACACCTCCATAATTCCACATGGAATAGTACTAATCTACAACCTTCACTAAAACCTCGCTGGTAATTACCGAGACAAGTCATTGTTATGTTTTCCTATGGAGAAAGTTTGGCATTTTTCCCTACGTGATATTTGTTCCTCCATTCTTCACGAGCACAATGGTATGTCTCCTCCTAAGTATTGGTATAAAATGTCTCAGACGTCCCGTTCTCCTACTGCATTGATCAGATAAGAACCACATGCACCTGCATCTTGCATTTTTATGAGACTAGTTATTGTATTTTCATTTTCTAGGTAGTCATCATAATGGTCTATCCCTTTGGTTTTTGGTTAAGGTTTACAACATTCTTAAAGGTCTGCATCTCTCTGGTCGGCTCACAGTACCAAGCCTTCTATGAAATCTATTTTTCTTTCATTTCTTCCCTGTCATTTGGTTGGAAGTTTCCCTCCTCGTTAAAACAAAATCTCACCAGAGTATCTCCCAAGTCATGGATAGTTAAGTAGTGGTGTCTTATGGTTTTTATTTACTCCTCTCGTGAGGTAGGAATTCACTGCTCTAGAATCCATTATTCTGAAAGTTTCTCTACATAGGTGGTTTCCAGTTATCGATTTGGGAAAAAATTTCAGAAAAATATTAGGGTTCTATCAACCGACAATACCCTTAGCTGTTACCCTAAGGTGTAACCTGGTATTTCATTGGAAAGTGCTCGTGAAATACCTATTGTTTACAAAACCATTGGTTAACTTTTATTAAATCTACTCCTAAATAAATCTAATGCCAATATTCCTCTACAACCCATAATTTTCCTCGCAAGGGTTCTCCTTCAATATGAGGGATTCGCTCTTCGCTGATTCGACTTATTTTTGGTTATTCCATACTATATTCTCTATAGATTCTAATTGGTTTAAACTTACATACTCAGATTCAAGATAATGAAATTGTAGGACAAAGCTCTGCAACTATGTGAGTATTTATTGACTTCTATGTATGGTTTGTTTAAGACATGGATTATTCTAGTTGTCCTATTTTTTCCTATACAAATAGTTACAAGAATTATGATTCCCACTGTGTAATATATTTTAGAGATTAAGAACCTTAGTGAATTTAATCATTGTTCCTCGTCATCAATTCCTAAAAATTCTTTTGTAAATAAGAGGGAGGAAATCCCCTAGCACATTCTGTGATCCGAAATTGTGCATTCTTTGTGGAGTATGTTTCATATTGTGTCCTATTTATGATTCTGGGTTTGCAATTGTTTCTTGCTTGTTTCTTTTTCTGAATTGGCTGATTAAGGTTTGATTACTATAATCGAATGATGGGACCCTTTTTCTTCAACTGCGAGGGTACCCATCAGACGATTCTTAGCCCACTCCGCCCATTCGATATGTGGGTGACTTTCTCACTGATGTAAAGCGGAAAGATGACATTCCTCCTAGATCCGAAATCTAAGTGAAATATTTACATTCATCTATGTTACTTCTTTTGAAATCATTTTTCCTTGGTAATTATTCTACATACCATATTTGAATTTTATTTATTGATGACTTAACACTAATTAAAATTCCACTTGATTTCTTTATAGGTCTATGTGCATTCGAAGTCTCTGGACTTTTGGACAACCTCCTATGCAAAAGGTACTCGGGTTTCATTTTACAATGCACTTAAATAAATTTTAACCCAGGTTCTATTGAAAGAAATGGTTTGTCCTAGGATATAGATATCATGGGAGTTTATACCAGACGTCTGTAACAATTGGTTAACTATGCGTTCAGTTTTTTAAAGAAAGACAATAGGGTAAACCCCTACTAAAATGTGATTTCTTTACTAGAACTTTATAAACACAATAATGCATAGAATTGAATTCTCACTTGACTAATTGTCTGTCTTGGGATCTGTAATAAGTTTTAAACATTTGAGTTACAATACTTTTCTCCTCTACTATTGAAATGAAACATGATTGTATTTATTTTCTCCTAGCCCGTGACAAATCTTCTATTCCTTCTTATCAATAGAATTTACAGATGTCCTTTAATCTATATGGATACTATGGTTAACTCTAAAAAATATCTGCACTATGAATTTGTATTAATTACAATAGAAAGACTTTCTTTATAGTTTACTATGAAATAATTAAACTCTATACTGTCATTAAATAGTCTTAATAATGGAAAGTTTGCTGGAATTGCTCCTATCTCCCAAGTCTTGATAAATCTTGTTGTATGAATAATTTAAATGTTGAGTAGTACTAAAATCTTGTACCAATATCTTATGTATGTGTGTGTGTGTGTGTGTGTGTGTCTATTATGTAATTCCATATTAAATCTTGTTTGGGCAAATTACACTATAGAATACTCTTGAATAGATAATATAGCTCTATGTATTTATTTACAATAATATACGAAAGTACTATCCCTTTAGTTGGTTTTCTATACATACTCAATCCCATGTCTAAGATGTTAGAAGTAATAAAGTATGTATCCTCTTAACTTATATGCATCGCCTAACATATTTCCATAATTCAATTCCATTTCCAGCTAAGGTACATAGAAATTTTATTCAACGCATACAACTAACCTGTAAGGGTTTATCCTACACTTATTCCATTCCACCAGAAATTTAATAAACATAACAATTCATCCAGACTTAAACAAATGCATTCTATAAACCATTAATTCAAATAAACATTCAATCAGAGAAGGGGTAGGTAGACATATCTAAATAGTTTTCAAACAACAAATGGAGCAACCAAGTTCCTCCCAACCTTAGAATGGAAGAGCCAATCTACTTGTTCTATTCACCCAATAGCCTGACCATGAATCCATGAGGGTGAACTACGGAACTCCTCCTTAGCAATAGTCCTTTCGTTTTCAGAAAATTTATCCTTGCCTCACACTCATAAAAAAGTGTTCATAACAACAAGTGATTATTCCTTTCCCCAACATACTAGGGAATGTCCTACCTCCTCCCATATGTTATATATGCCGAAGCATTTATGCCTGGGTATTTTCCCCTTTGGGAATTTTCGCAGCTTTCCAACTCCCTGATTTTCAGGGGCTTCCAATGGCCAAATTCTTGATTTTCCACTTGTAACATTCAACCCTGAGGTAGTTCCAACATGCTCCCCACTCATGGAGTCATGGTCAGTTGATTTCAACCTGGAAGTTCCATTTGTTCATCAACAATAAATATAAAAAAAAATGTTTCTTACACGTGTCATAGTCAAAGAGTTAGTTGGATCAAATCAGATATTTTCCCAATAGTCATAATCATAAATTACAATTTACTAAATTCGAAATTTGAAAATTCCATAAATGGCAATAATTTTCTAATTTCGAATTTACCAAAAACAGAAATTAATTCCTATGTATTTTTAGACTAAAAAATAATTTATTTTTGGGGATGTTACATTTGCAGTGTCTAAAATGGTGTTAAACAAGTTTAAATCATTGTTGGTATGATCTTAAAGATGGGGTTCAATATTAGGTTGCCTTGCAATAGGCACAATCATTAAGAAATGAAACAATCAAAGAATCAATATCAGAAAAAATAGATGTATTCGATGATAATCAAGCACAAAAATCAACCAAAGAGATATTGAAGATCTCCCCAGTATGGTCGTGAAATAAATGTTGAGGAAAAGTTATGAAATGATATTACTAAAGCATTCTCATATCTTACTTGGATAAAGAAAGATAAACGGTAATATCACCCTATGTTTATAGCCATAAAAAATTGTTTCCTATTCTACAAGTATTGGTTACAAGTGCTTAGGCTGATTTTTTTATAAATGAAAGATTGTTGAAAGAATTCAATATTTATGCAATTTTCTAAATATAATAGATGCATAAATAAATGTAGAGATGAAAGAAAAAATGCCAAGTCAATGATCAACACATATGAGACATAAAGCAATAAATTATTTCATTCCAATTTATCAAAAGAATCTTTCTCTTTACAAAATTCCCTAAGGAAGTTTGGACCAAAGTCAAGCTTAGATGTCCCTGATGAAAACCATGGAAAAAGACTTCTGATAGAAAGTAAAAAAAATAAAATTTAAAACTTGGATCATCTTTCCACATATTGCTTCCCACTTGACTCTATGCAATATCCTTTATCAGACATGAAATTTAATTCATAAACAAACAAGTCTACACAAACTATCAAAGATAGATCAACACCTCTGAAAAACAAGTGTTTGAATGATGTAATTCATCCTTGAATCTTGATGTCTACAATAGGACCCTACTATCATAAAAGAGAATTAGGCTTTCAATGAATTAAATAATGAATGAAAACTAAATTATCTCAATAAAACTCAAGAGAAGACCTTAATATGCTTTCTCCTTCTATTATCCTCTTGTTCCTCCTTCTCTTTCTTCCTTTAAGCAATCAAAATTAGTTAAAGTAGTTAAACTACCTCTTTAGATAATTTACCTAAAACTCAACCAAATTTTTGGTTAAGGGGGAAATGTAATAAAATAATAATAAGGGTCTTTAATAAATAATAACTAGTAGGTGGGACCCCTTGTGACACCCTTTAGTTTCTTTAAAAAGCATAACACAACTAGTTAATCAATCAAACACATCCCTCCTTGTGGCTCCCATCATCACTATCATAATTTGACAATTTATATCAATGATAATTGAAACTATATCCAAAAATATAATATCTATATATCCAAAAAACAGTCTGTTGTCCAAAATTCAGAAGTCAATTGTTCTCAACAATCAATGAATAAAGCCACTTAAAGCCCATATTTTCCACACTGGGAGGATCTTCCCCTTGTTGTTGTTGTCTCCTTTGGATTTCTCTGAATTTTTCTTAGGTTGTGTGGAGCCTTTGGGCCTAATCTTACTGATAACATGAGAGAAATCATCTCTCAAATGCATGCATGATGACATAGATTTGGTAGAGTCATTTGAGGGAGAGGAGAGGGAAACAATGACTTTTCCTTTGTTAGGAGCATGGCGGGCCTCAATTTTTAACCTTTTTCTTGCGTGGGAAGACTGTATCGATGAGTGGGCAAGGGAATCTTGCATAATTGGATTAACAGGTAGAGACAAGTTGGTCTATCCATGATGTTGGGAGACTGTCGGGTGGGAAATATCTTTCCATCTATCATTTTCATGGACTTCAGGTTGTAATGATACATGAGGTGGAACAAGGATACCAAGGACATGTGGGGCTTGGAAAATAGGCCTTTGTGACCTAGGTTGGAACACTCCTTGTCCAATCAAATTAAAAAATCCAGCTTGGAATATCTAGCTCAACTTTTGTGAGTCTGCATCAAAATGTATAGAAAACCTTGTCCTTCTAGGGCCCCTATTTCAATTTTGTCTTCCTCTTTTACCTTGGCCATGGGTACCTCTGCTGAAAAATATCATTCATGTATGCATTACTTATTAGCAAATAGTTTCTTCAAAAAACCATACATGACATATCTTTAAATATGAAACAAAGTTTGGCTCAACAACACATCAGACACATCCAATCCAATCCATAAAAAATTTCCAATACTTGTCAATGAGCAGGGAGTGAATAGGGGTTCTGGGATATGTCAGGGATTGTATTGAGAGAAAAGTGGTAAAATGAAGGGGAGTAGATCATGATTACTTCTCAAAAAATCATCAAACAATCAACTGTGTTGTAAATCAAAACATATCATTGTAACTCATCCATGTTCCATCCTTTAACTATTATCATACGGAGTTTCATTTAACTATAATTTAATTTTAATAATAGGGAGTGGATAGTGAATATGGGAAGGTGGAAGGACTTTTAGTGTGTGAAAAAGTGAGAGAATGATAGGGAAAAAATGAACACTACTCGTAAAATAAATAAAGTAATCCATAAACACAACTCTGTATTCAATACAAAACATACCAATACCAATTTAATAATTACTGTGTGTCAAAATTGTTCACTGTTCCACATTTAATTTCTTCAAAAATTATCAATTAACACAATCTGTACTCATAATCAAATGACTTCCAATAGTCCTGTTAGAGAAATGTTTGGTTCTAATTTCTTTCCTTTCATTTAAAGAATCAAAAGAAACACACAACAATCATTGCTCCACCTCCATCCATAATACATCACTATAAAATATCAAACATTTTCCATAAATTCGCGATTTTCGAAATAAAACATATGCACAGGTCTCTTTTCCAAATTGAACAGACTTCTAAAACTTGCTCGATTTCATGCCTTCTTCATTATATCAACCAATAAAACTTTGAAATGAAACCATAATATAAAACCCCAACTTCATGACTAATGATGTAATTATTTACAATATGCACGATACTTCAATAATAGATACACAATGAACATAAAAAAATAACACAACCATCAATTTCATAACTTGCTATGATCCCTATCAGGACTAGTGAAACACACAGTAGTCAACCACTTGTAATTAGCACCATGCTGTAAGAACACAACGATTCAAAGCATAACGAAAAAGAGGCACCCCTCTCACTGTATATTAATAATAATCCCCGATAACAAATTTCCAACCAACTCAATCAAACGAATTCAATATAAGTGCCCAAAGCCACTATCATAATCACTCAACCAATCTATGACAGTCAACAAGATGCCCGACAAGCATGAGAATAGTTAGGGATTTTGAAAATCGGGACTTGTAACAATGGATACAAATAAGTAATCAAGATTTTTCTTGGTCATTAAAAGCACAGAGAGACTGAAGGTCCTCAAACATATCAACCAATAGGCAGATACCCTTCGATGGAAGCATGGTAGAACCACATGGCTCCTTATAACTCTCGATCTGTGCAATGGTGCAACAGTTCAACGACGAGTAGTGTAGGAAAATGATGCAGAGGAGAAGTGAATGTCCACTGGATAGTGAAAAGTACCCCACATAACATAGAGGTATAACCTCTCTGCATTTCTCAAGAACCAAATCAATGGATGACAATGCCAGTGGGAATGTTGGCCCGAGTGATAACTTATATCACCAAACAACCATATATCTTGGCATAATGTCCATCCTATAGACGAATTATACGATACGTTGATGCCAAGACCATAAGAATAATCCCAGGACCATGTAATAAACCCACTACTATGACTCTGGAAAATACACAACGAGAGAAAGGATGTCCGAAAAACACACACATCAACCACATAGCAGCCCGAATATGACTAGAAAAGGTTACCCTCAGAACTATGAGGAAGCAACCATCAAGGATAAACAAAGATAAACCCACCAAAAACACAGAGAGATAATACCCATATCGACTCAAAAATCACAGAGAGCCATGATGATTTTCACCAACAACCAAACCAAATCTTTTACTTGCAAAAAAAATAACCACACATTCATTCTAGAGAGAAAAACCATGCATTTACATAGTTTCCAATCTCATGAAAACATAAACCAAGGAATTACTGAGCCATCTTTCATTCATACACAAAGAATAATTCATGGATGGGTGAAAAAGAACCATATATGTAACTGATATCTTAGAAGGGGCGAGATGGTGGAGCATTTCCTTCCTAGGCTTGAATTTTAGAGATTAACCATGAGCAAAATGAAATGCAACAATAACCATTCTAGGGTGATTTCCCAATAGGGAGAGTATGGAGTGATGTGCATTTACTGCACGTCACTTCCATATCATATTCATTTAATTTTTAATTACATGACAACCAAGACTCACTAATACATTTAACCATGTCAATAATTCTCGAACCATTGAAATCTACAACCACATTGCTTGCCAAATGCACCACCTAAAACATTCAAATTAACCATTGCCAAACTTCCATACCATACCATATGTGTTTCCATATCAAATGTGCCCAATATAAATCAAATTCACTTTTCATAGCCACTAACCATTAATAGTTAGGATTAACAGTAACTTGTTTTAATTTTAATTGCATATAACTTATAACATAACATAATATATTCCCTTTCTTATGGATTATTTTGTAAGTTTATTCCATTTTTCTTTTGTTTACATGGTCACTAATATGTTTCTTGTGCATGTGTATCCAGGTAATAATCATGATGACATGATTAAACATAACAATTGTAAATATATGCCAATCATAACATAAAATTAAAGATTTGAATAATAGAACATCCCATAAAATGCATCATCCACATGTCATTATGTCAAAAACGAAACCAAAAATGCATCATCCGCCATATAATACTCTGCAAGAAACATCGAAACAACAACATAAAATGTGTGATATGAATATCTCTGAGCCTCCATTCTACAAGGGGGTCCCACCTACTAACATTATATATCATTAGCATAGTTTAAATAATAGGCTTTAGCAATACTTTGTGGGTGAAATTCCTCGCTGTGATTTTTATTGTCAATAGTGGGCCTGAAGCATACCACCAATATTTCCTTCATCAATCCATGTATGTTGATCAGTGATCAATATCCAAAAGAAGGCTTCAAATGAGCAATCCTTACCATGTTCCTTGCATGCTTTCTAGTTGGCGTGGAAAGTCAAAACAAACACATCGAATGGTGTTCTCAATTTTTTCAAGACCAATTCGATGCATTTTATGTATATCTTCCGATAATTCTTTTCAAGATCACCCAATTTCAACTACATTTTCTTCACATGCACCAAATAGTCCTCTATTTTATTGAGTGAATGAGGATTAAGAGAGATCAACTCTTTCTCCAATTGCATGACGTGGCTTTGATCAAATTTGTTGAATAATGACCTGATTTTCTTCCATACTTGATGAGGATAGTTGATTCTAATGATGTGAAAACAAATCTCCAATGAGATGTAGGTCATGATGACCCCTACAACCTCATCCTTTTTCTCATCAATAATGAACTTTTCCTAATCCTCTGTTGTATCTGGAATCATATTCTTCATATACCAACACAATCCTTTACTCTTTAGTAGGGATTCCATGCCTCATTCCCATACTACATAATTTAATGTTGAAAACATCACCCACATTAAGAGGGGGTGGGTGAATTAGTGTGTGGACTATTCTAACTTTTCTTCTTCTTACACGTTAGTAGTTAAAAAATATTTGAACTTATTAAGAACAATCAAATCATAATCACAATGGAAACAGAAGATACCAAACATTTGTATATAATTTATATGAATATATGTGAATATAATAATAATGATGTTCCCCACCACGAACTAATTTTTCTTAGCACCAACTGAACTAAGGAGCACCAACTCCTTGGAGAGCACCAACTCTCAATAAAGACCCATCTTGTTGATAGAATGTAGTTTATCCAACTAGATTTCATTCAACTCTAGTAGAAGTGATCCATTATAGAATCAACTCTATCTCATGATCATAGGTATACCATAAACACTCATCACCACAATTCATCTTCTCTTTGAAATTCACGCCTTCTTCGATTTATCTTTCCTCTGATATATTCACACCTTATTGACTTCTACATCTCTCTTATATTCACATGGACCTCAGGTCCAGATCCAGCTCATTCACTTCACAAGCCAATCTTCATCCACAAGAACACTTTCAAGTGAACCAATCATGGTTGTATTTATACTTGTTTATGCTCAAAAAATGTTTAAGTTATTGAGTCGACTTGTGAAACAAGTTATAACTAACTTGTTCATTTACAATAAATTTTGGGACCATCAGATATCATCAATCAGGATCTTCAATGTTACACTTGGCATTCCCTTTCGTTTCACAAATCGATCATAGGCATGGATCAATTTCCTTCGTCTTTGTGATAACAGAGATTAGTGCTTCCTTCAAACCATTTTTAGATGATCATAGGCATAGAATCAAGGTCTTATTAATTTAAAAGACACATCACATTCTTCCCTTTAAATATCTATACCATATGACCAATGGTGGTGACCTCATGTTACCACGAGATTGCGGGCTCGTCCAAAGGTGGTTTGGGTGAAAATAATTTTCACCTCACAATTTAAATCGAGCCTCCACGTGTCCTTTATTCATAACCATGGTTTCGATTGCATCCCTCCCTCAAATCATTAACGTTAATGCATCTTCAATCCATACAATGAGACAAGACCATCGATATCATGATCTTGACAGTGCTCCTAAACTAACGGTTCAGATTTGTCCTCTCAATCAACAACTAGATCAATGGTATTGTGTCCCCTTTCTAGATCAATGGTAAATATCTCCTTTGGGTCTCTGGACTTCAGAGATTTCAAATCTGAATCCCTTCTTTCCTACGTATGTCAATCTTTCGGAGCTGACAATCCACTGATGCGTGTCCCTTTCAAATAAACAACTATGATCCTTTCATGTCTTTGGACTTCAAAATTCTCAAGTCTCAACTTTCACTGTGGTATGATCAATGATTTAGAATACTCCCTATTATATGGATGATTGTTAGGACTTCGGGACTTTACGATTTCCAGCATATAAAATCTCCCCAAGCAGATTTTGCTGAATAGATCACACGGTTCATGTTTACTCACCAAACCAAATATATGGTCAGATTCAATCCTTGGACCTGTATTATGATAAATGGTTGAGAATGCACCCGAAGTGATCTTCATATCGGATGACTCATGTCCACTTTGGGGCTTTGGAACATTAGGAAAGTGCTAGTGGTAAAACTCTTGAAGTTAAATTTCCAGAGTGATGTAACTTGCTTACGTCACTTGATGACGTGTCAGGACCTGAGTAGCTGCCACATGTCACTCAGATTCATCATTTTCACATACTTGAAATGTTTATTCAACTTGACACTTTTCATTTTCTGATTGTGCCATGTGTCCTTATTGACGTAGTATTGTTGACGTGGATCTCCTCATGTGGCACATGTTATTCCCTTGGATCTAATGATTTTCCTAACTCCCGAAATGTATCTCAGATCGACGACCTGAGATCTTCCTCGATCCAATGGTCCAAATATCTCCTTCAAGAATCAAGACTTCATGACTTAGTCACCTTGGATATTCTTCTATGAGTCATCTCGACTCTCCCAACTCCTGAAATCCGAAGAGGAGCCTAGCAACGCTAACTGATTCCCTTATTCTCTACTGGTGTGACCTCTGGCTGTGACCACATGCCAGTCAAAAGGGTGCTTTGTGATTTCGCATTTTGAGTGTTTTGCTATGTGTCACTCCTAACTCTCCTGATCCCCGAAATATGAAATAAGAGCTTAGCGACGCTAGCTCCTCCCTGAACCTTCATAAATGTGACCCCTCGCTATGACTTGGGGCCAATCTTTCGAGCGTATTGTGATTTATCATGAGTAAACGGCCTAGATCTCTTCTTGTGAATTGGGATTTTGCGTCTTCGCGTTTCAGATCTTGTCTGATCGACTCTACACTTTCCAGATCAATGGTTGACGACTCTTTAGGATCCAATGGTTGAGATAAATTTCGTGAACTCAGACTTCAGAAGTTCCTGTCTCATTCATTCACTCCACCCTTTCCTGAATTATGTGGATCTCTGCCATGTGCCCTCTAGATCGAACGGTCCAGAATTGCTTCACACTTCGGACTCTGTAGATGTCCCCTTCCCACTCTCGTCCAATCGATGACCCAAAACTGTCTGTGATCCGACAATCTAGATTTCATCAGAACTTCACGTTTCGCGATGTCGGAGGTTAGAGCACATCCTTTATTCAATTCCCGATTTCTAATTCTATGATTATTCTTTTCACTTCCAAATGATTATGGTGCGTGCACCTTATCTGGATCCAATGGTTGTTGATCCTTCGCACTCAGATCTAATGAATGAGATTTTTTCTCCTTGATGCTCGTTCCTCATTGTATGGGCTCTGATCTGATGGTCTAGATTATTCAATGGTCCTCAAGCCGATGTCTGTTATATGATATGATCAATGCCATCAATTTCTTGATCAGATGACTGTTATGCATTGGTAAAATTCTCAATATTTCCATCGATCTCGACAATACTTCTGTAATGCACTCTTCCTTCTGATCTTTGATCTTCATTTGCTTTCATACAATGTTTTCCTTTTTGATATTTGATATCTTCATATTATTTTATCCTCCTCTTGAGCTTACACTTTTGATCTCTGCATATTTTTTAACATCTTCTGCTAAATGATATACTATTGACATCAATGAAAATCTCATCGTTGGTAAATCACAATGATAATTCATTATAACAATAAATCATCACAACGACTATTGACATCAATTCCAATATGTCCAACAATCTCCCCCTTTTTCATTGAGGGAAACCCACTAACTTCATATACAAAAATCTCCCTGTGATGATGCTTTCCTCTTATGTAGTTTTTTCTCTCCCTTTGACATCAATGGAAAAGGGTTTTTTCTCCTGTGGTAAAGCTCTATATGTTACTGACCAGAATCTGAACCTGGGTAACTCCTCTTACAATCATCCTTTTCTTGTCATGACTGAATGACTCCCCCTATTAATATTCTCTCTCTTTGCTTCTAACTACTCTCCCCCTTTGTTTATGAAAAACATAGCTCTTTGTTTATTCCCCTATGAATTTACTAACTTCTTATCTCATTTGATTGGGATTTTTGTGTTTCAAATGTGTAATCTTCTTGATAGCAATATTTGTAGTGATCGATTCTTTTCAAAAACTAAATCTAATTACTTTCTTATTTACTAATGAAAATAATTCCCGTGATTTTTTACTGACTATTATTCCCCTTTGTTTCTAAAAGGGTAGCTTTTCTTGATAGGGTCTCTCCTCTTGTTATCTGTACAGGAGGTCATGTACATCAGAATGTTGGTTTTGCAGATTTTGTTTTCCTACTATAGCACTCTATAATTGTAGATCATATTTTTCAAACAACCCTTGGATCTTTTGATTGATTCTCATCGATCTCTAACCAGATGTATCCATCTTTATCCAAGATGCTTCTTTACTATACATTTCTTTAAAGTTGTTTTAGAAAGTTTATACTCTGCTTGTCACATGAATGGTTGATCCAAGTGGATCCAAAACCACTTGAAAATACTCAAATGCAGAAAAGGAGGATCTAGGAATGACCCATAAGTCTCAGAAGGGTCCCTAGGCTCAGAAAATGCTCAAACATCAAAGTTTTCATAATTGGATGAAACCAACGCCATTGTGTCCGGCTTGTTCTCCCGATTCCGGCCATATATTTACATTCTCAAACAGAGCTCGTATGAAGAAGTTATGACACTCTGGAGTTTTTCGAAAACAGTCAACATGTCGCACTAATGATGTCAGTAGTACGGATGCTGACATCAGCATGATGTGTCACCTTCTAGAAGCTCAGTAGTTTGGTGGATTCAACCAAATTTGGCGGATTTTCACCAAATCTGGCGGTTATCGCCAAATCTGGAGGAGGTCGCTAAGTTTCGGGAACTGGTTAGCGGTCCTGCTTATTTAACCAGGCACGCAAAATGAGGCAAAGGGGGAGTTGGCAGAGGCTGCATTGGAATCCATGCCAGGAGGTGTTCCAGGTGACCTGATCAGAAATAGGTCGACTTTATACTCAAAAGTTGCAGAATTTCGAGAGGATTCTGAATATGCTCTTTGTTTCTTCATCAGAGTAGCCGAACAAAAAAGTTACTCCAGAAGAGGAATGGCATGCTTTTTGAGACTGTATGGTTCTGATAGGCAGAGGCTGCATTGGAATTCATCCTAGGAGGTGTTCCAGGCGACCTACTCAGAAATAGGTCGACTTTATACTCAAAAGTTGCATAATTTCGAGGGGATTCCGAATATGCTCTATGTTTCTTCATCAGAGTAGCTGAACAAAAAAGTGCCTCCGAAAGAGGAGTGACATGATTTTCGAGACTGTATGGATCTGACAAGAAGAGGCTACATTGGAATTCATGCCAGAAGTTGTTCCAGGCGACCTGCTCAGAAATAGGTCAATTTTATACCCAAAAGTTGCAGAATTTTGAGAGGATTCTGAATATGTTATATGTTTCATCATCAAAGTAGCTAAACAGAAAATTGCCTCCAAAGCCCATTTGAGCGAGCCAAGCATACTTGAGTTTACAGTCAAAAGTTGTAGAATGATGTTTTCCAGACACTTATGATGTTTGTTTCTGCCTAGAATCGCAGATCTGAAAGTTGGTTTTTGGGAGCTCTTATCTAAGTCTTTCCTTGTAGTTTTTTAAGCATTTGAGATTAATTAAAGAGCGGTCTCACTGATGGAGTGGACCCGGAGACATAGACAGGAAGTCTGGTGAAATCCGTTACCAATTCTTGTTCATAGATGGTTTTCTTACATGTTTATGTGTTCATGTCTTGGATGGATGTTCTTTAATTTTGCATTACAAAGATGGTTAACAATTAAAAATTCACATGCAAATAATGGTTAAAAAATCTTGAATTTTAGATCAAGTTAAATTTTCAAATCAATGGCATTCTTTTTGCAACAATAAACTTCACTCATGTTCACTTGTTTAATATTTTCTATCCACATTCGTGAGTGTCCTAGTTTCTTGAGCTTTTTCCTCTGATCATCTATTACTAAAGCTTCATTTTTCTTCCATGTTTCATTTACTCTTTTTGTCGTACTGTATGAAGCAATTCTCATTGAATTTTTTCTTAAGTTCCAATATAGTTATGGGATTTGTGGCCTTATCCACTACAACTGTAGCATCTCATAGTGTAATAATGTGCAACAATATGTCCAAAATTATTGTAGTTCCAACATCTTATGTTGTTGTTGAACCTACCCACCTGTTTTCTTCCATGATGCCTACAATCCAAGGATTTATGACCATATTCGTTACAAGAAAAACAATAAATGTTAAAAACACTCTCATACCTTCTTTGATTCATCCATTAAGATGTCTCTCTTATAAATGTTCCTTGAGGTGCATGAGTATCTTTTCGATGTATTCCTTGATCCGATCTTCTAAATTTTGTAGTGTTGCTTTCATTTCTTCAACGTGAAGAACCCGAGTCATACCTTCCTTCACTTTTTACAAATGAAGGAGTTGTGTCAGACTTGTCCTTTACAAATGAAGGACCTATGTCAGACCTATTTTCATCCTTTACAAATGAAGGACATGTGTCAGACTTGTTTTCAACCTTTACAAATGAAGAACTTGTTTCAAACCTGTTTTCACCTTTTACAAATGAAGGACCTGCATCAAATTTTTTAGGAGTACTGATTTATTCCTTGTTGTATCCAATACTGGATTTGTGATTTGGTGATCTCTGATTCTCCAAGATCTCATCCAAGGTAATGGAGTTGTTCAAGAACTTGATTTGGGTGTTTGACTTCTCAACCTTTTTTCTAAGATTCACAACTTCTGCTTCCATATCATGACATGATTCTTCCTTTTTGTTCAACTGGTTACTCACTACCTCCTCTCTCCTTTTGGATTCTTCAAGTTGGATTTTAAGATTGACATAGATTTCCCTTAGTTCTTTTAGTTCTGCAAGGTTTTTGCTTGGTTCATCATCTTCCTTCTTTTCTTCTTTTGCTTTATTGATTTCATTTTTCAATCTCTCGATCTCCTCTTCCTTTCCTTTTGTTAGATTAGTAAATTTTGTTTTGAATCTTTTGATCCCTTCTTATTTGTTTTCTAACTAAATCTTTTGCTCATATATGATTTATTCATTGTCCTTCATATTTTCTTTTATTTCCAGGATATGCTTTTGATTTCTAAGCTCATCATATTCCTTCTTCTTTTCTTTTAATTCATTGTTTTCTTTCTTCACCTTCTCAATCTCCTCTTCTTTTTCTTCTAATTGATTGTCCTGCTCATATATTATATTTTCATTTCCCTTGAGCATTTCCTTTATTTCAAAGATATGCTTTTGAATTTTTTTAAGAAATTATTTAGTGTAGTCATGAAGATAGATATAGTGTGAATCATTATGGTCATAGTAGTATTCACAGAGACTCCAATCAACCTTTTGTTTGGCCTTTGATAGTTCTTCTTCTACTTCTTCCATGAGATAAAGGCTAACAGAACATTCTTTTATTGTATCTGAGTCTTCTCATTTTCTTACAGAGGAGGATTCAATATTAACATTATTGCAATCAAAATATTGTGGAGAGTCTTCACCTTTATTGATGGTTGAGTCTTCATCTTCATCCTTGATTGAAATGTCTTACGTGTCTTGTATTTTGATTTGATACATCTCTTCTAGCTTCAGCCATAAGTCCTTGGCAAATGTGCATAGTCCTATGCTTCCCTTGACGATATCTGATAATCCATTGAGAAAAATATTCAATGCCACTTCAGTTATCTTCCTTGATCTTTGTTGGACTATAATCTTGGATATATTATTTGATGTAGTTAAGTCTGATGGATTTCTTACTACTGAATTCCAAACTTCATATCCTATTGACTTCAAATATTGTTTTATATTTTCTCTCCATGAGGAATAATCTATTCCATCAAATAAGGGAGCTTCAATTGTGGAGAGAGCCATATGTCCACCCATTTCTTCAGGATCTACCATCCAGTGGTTAAACTATGTTGAAGGAACACACTTTAATACAAATTGTTGAACACACCGACCACACTAAGAGGGGGGCGGGGGGTGAATTAGTGCGTGGAATATTATAAATTTTCTTCTTCTTAAAACTTCGTAGTTAAAACATATTTGAACAAATTAAGAACAATCAAATCATAATCACAATGGAAACAAAAGATACCAGATGTTTGTATACAATTTATATGAATATATGTGAATATAATAATAATGATTTTCCCTGGTACCAACTAATTAGTTTCAACACCAAATGAAGTAAGGAGAACCAACTCCTCAGAGAGAACCAACTCTCAAGAAAGACCCAACTTGTTGCAAGACCCAGCTTGTTGATAGAACACAGTTTATCCAACTAGAGTTCATTCAACTCTAGTAGTAGTGAACCATTATAGAATCAACTCTATCTGATGATCAGAGGTATACCATAAACGCTCATCATTGCATTTCATCTTCTCTCTAAAATCCTCACATTCTTCGATTTATATTTCCTCTCATATATTCACACCTTATTCAATTCTACGTATCTCTTATATTGGCAGGAACCTTAGGTCCAGATCCACCTCATTCACTTCACAAGCCACTCTTCATCCACAAGCACACTTTCAAGTGAACCAATCATGGTTGTATTTATACTTTTTTATTCTCAAAACTTGTTTAATTTATTGACCCGACTTGTGCATCAAGTTGTAACTAACTTGTTCATTTACAGTAAATATTGGGACCACCAAATATCATCAATCTGGGTCTTCAGCGTTACACGTGGCATCATCTTTCCTTTCACAAATCGATCACAGGAATAGATCGATTTCCTTCATCTTTGTGATAACAGAGATCGACACTTCCTTCAAATCATGTTCATATGATCATAGGCATAGAACCAAGGGATTATTAATTTAACCAACACATTACATTATTCCCTTTACATCTCTCTACCATATGACCAATGGCGCTAACCTCATGTAACCATGCGATTGCGGGCTTGTCCAAAGGTGGTTTGAGTCAAACTACATTTCACCTCGCAATTTACCACGAGCCTCCGTGTGTCCTTTATTTAGAACCATGGTTTCAATTATGGCCTGCCCTCAACTCATTAACGTTTATGCACCTTCAATCCCTGCAATGCGATGGGACCGTCAATCTCACAATTTTGATTGTGTTCTTGAACTGATGGTTCAGATCTGTCCTCTCCATCAATAACTAGATCAATGGTCTTGTGTCCCCTTTCTTGATCAACGGTCGAGCTCTCCTTAGAGTCTTCAGACTTCGAATATTTCAAATCTCAACCCCTTCTTTCCTCCATACGTCAATATTTCAGAGCCGACAATCCACTTACGTGTGTCCCTTTCGGATCAACAACTATCATCCTTTCACGTCTCTGAACTTCAGAATTATCAAGTCTCAAGTTTCACTATAGTATGATCAACGATTAAGGATACTCTTGCTGAGATGGATTATTGTAGGGACTTAGGGACTTCGAGATTTAGAACATATCAAATCTCCTGCAGTGGATTTCACTAAATAGATCAGATGGTCACATTTACTTCACGAAACCAAATCAATGGTCAGATTCAATCCTTGGACCTGCATTATGATAAATGTTTAAGGATGCACCCGAACTGATCTTCATATCGGACGACTCATGTCCACTTCGGGACTTCGAGACTTTGGGAAAGAATTGGTGGTAAAACTCCCAAAGTAAAAATATCAGAGTGACGTAACTTTCTTACATCACTTGATGACATGTCATGAGTCGAGTAGCTACCACGTGTCACTCATATTTGTTATTTTTACATACTTGAAAAGTCGATTCAACTTGACACTTGTCATTGTCTGATTATGCCATGTGTCCTTGATGATGTGGGTCTCCTCATGTGGAACATGTTCTTCCCTTGTATATAACGATTGTCAAAACTCCCAAAATGTATCTCAGATCAACGATCTAAGATCTTCCTCGATCCAACTGTCGAAATCTCTCCTTCACACATCGGGACTTTGTGACTTTGTCACCTCAAATATTCTTCTATGATTCATCCCGACTCTCCCAACTCCTAAAATATGAAGAGGATCCTAGCAATGCTAGCTCCTTCCCGTATTCTCTACTTATGTGACCTCTACTTGTGACCACACTTCAGTCAAAAGGGAGCTTCATGTGTTCATGTTTCGGGTGTTTTTCTATGTGTCACTCCTGACTCCCCCGATCCCTAAAATCCAAAATAAGAGCCAAGCGACGTTAGATCCTCCCTTAACCTTCATCAATGTGACCCCTTGCTATGACCCGGGGCTAATCTTCTAATCATGTCATGATTTCACGTTTTGTGAGATCATGACTCATACTTCGTCCTTTCTTCCAAAATCTGAACTCCTAACTTCAATCACCTTAGATCAATGGTTTGAGATTTCCCATGACTCAATGGTTTAGATCTCTTCTCACGAATCAAGATTTTGTGTCTTTGTGTTTTGGCTCTTGTCCGATCAAATCTAAGCTTTCCAAATCAATGTTTCACAACTCTCCGTGATCCAATGGTCGAGATCAATTTCGAGAACTCGGACTTCGTGAGTTCCTGTCTCAAGAATTCACTCCACCCTTTTTCGAATTGTTTGGATCTCTACCATGTGCCCTCTAGATCCAACGGTCCATAATTACTTCACACTTTAGACTCTGGAGATGGCCCATTCCTTCTCTCCTTTGATCGATGACCCACCACTATTTGTGATCCAATGATCCAGATTTCATAGGGACTTCACGTTTAGCGATGTCATAGATTAGAGAACCTTCGTTGTTCGATTCCTGATTTTTTATTCTCCGATTCTTCTTTTCACTTCCAAATGATTAAGGTGTGTGCACCTTACCTGGATCCAAGGGTTTTTTATCCTTCTTTCTCAGATCTAATGAATGATATTTGTTCTCCTTAGTGCTCATTCCTTGTTGTATGGACTATGATCTGACGGTCCATATTCTTCAATGATCCTCAAGCCCACAATCACTCATATGATCGATGTCTGTTATATGAGATGATTAACACCATCAATTTCTTGATCAAATGGTTGTTGTGAATTTGTGGAATTCTCAATATTTCCATCGATCCCGACGATACTTAAGCAATGCGCTCTTCCTTCTAAGATTTTATCTTCATTCTCTTTTGTATAATGTTTTCCCTTCTGATCTTTGATCTCTGCATATTGTTCACTCCTCCTCCTCTTGATATTACGCTTTTGATATCTGCATATTGTTTGACATATTCTACTAACTGATATACTGTTAACATCAATGACATTCTCATCTCTAGTAAATCACAATTATAATTCATTATAACAACAAATCATCACAACGATTGTTGGCATCAATGACAATATGTCCAACATTTAATTTATTCAAGATCACGATATTGATCTTCGAAGCCATATTAAATATCTGGATAGATCATATATGTTTCCACAAGTTATAGTTAGAAAATCACGAGTCCAATGCCAATCACACAACATAACATATTCAACATGATTTGCAGACAATATGCGAGATCATAACCAACCGCTCTGATACCATGTTGGGGATTTGGTTGAACTTGATATGAAATAGATAAATAGTACTATAGATAATCGAAGAGGGATACGATCCAAAGATAACGGGTGGTGTCTAAAGACATCATTACAAAACTTAACCACAATGCATTGCGAAAAGAACATCAGAATGCATGTTGGACATCTTGTAAATCATAATAAGAACAACAATATAGATATGATAATGACCCATCGGGTCAATTATTTATAACTTCAGTATCTAACCAACTTCCTTGGAATCAAGAATATATCGTCCACATATAATCATTAGTGTTTAGAGTTGACTTTATCAAATATGCATTGTCTACTTGGCTTGATAAGAATTCTCAACCCATCCATCCATGAATCGAACTTGTAGTTGATTTCTTGGCTAGTCGATCCAATGATTGATTCCAACAGAATAGAATAATGTAGATATATGGTTGATCGCCCAACCGATTGTTTCCATTTGTATGTCAACCACCCAACCGACTTATTCGAGGGGAATTATGATGAACCATCATAAGCTGATGTTTGAAAACTTTATTTTCCCAAATTATTACCATTGCCTAGATCTATGTTTGTCAAAATAAGTATTTCTTTGAAATTCTAAAGAAATGAAAACAATCACAAAAATGAACTAAACAAAGACATGTAGTCTCTAGGAATCTATTAAGTGGATTAAATCCCACCTTCATGTCTTTCAATTTTTCTATCTAATCCCGCTAATAAGATGGCCAAGGTTTGAAAATTGTACTAGTTAGGAGGAGATGCCCAAAAAAATCAGATGATTTCTTAGACCACAAGCTAGTCCCCCAAAAACTATTAACTTAACCATTCCACACAAATCAATAACCTAATAAAAAATAAGAAAATTTGTAAAATTATAAAAATTACTATTATTTTTAGATATAACCTATCCTCTTACTTTTGTTACTCATAGATTCATTCATACCCATTAATAATATCTTGTATAAATATCCATAGCCATTAATTGTTATAACCCTAAATTTTTGTACACATGCAAATCTCGTATTTGGTCCTCTTACTTGCATTTTTTACCAAGCCATCACTAAGTTGTTCTTCTAAAAAAATCATTTTTTGAAGATGTGCATGCCCTGCACTAATAATTCCCATGTACATACGCTTGTTGCACCACTAAAGCTCCCATACATACACATGTTGCACCACTACAACCAACGTATACTTGCAAAAGTTGCAAAAAATAAAAAGTTGCAAGCAACGCATTGAGAATACGGGCTATTGGGTAGTTTCCCAACTAATCCACTGCCTATAGATCGTCACCCAACCGAATAACCATCCTTTTTCCATATAAAAGGAGGTTTTAGGGTCTCATTCCACATCCAGACATAAGAACAGGGAAACTCTACCCATTTCACATCCCCTCCTTGCCCCAAGCATTTGCAGCCCTTTTGTGAGAATTTCCTCAGAATTCCCCAATTTGGCTTCCTTCCTCCATCATAAACCCATTATACTTTCCAAGAATAAGGCTGAGAGGAGAAGCTATACGAAGGTGCACTTGGAGATTGGTGAAGAGGATTCTGGACCAGGTTCATGGAGCAGTAGCTGATTTTGGTTATAAGTGATCACTGTATTATCAATAAAAGAAATATTTTTCCTGTCCCAAAACATGATGTGTCAAATGTTTGCATTTGATTTATGATTTTATTGTAACATCTAACCCTTATTTATGTATGAAATGTATGGTTGTATCTTTTTGTTTGTCTGTCTTTTAATGCAGGCCAACCTCGGGAGGAGGTTTGCAGTCAGTGAAGCCTTCAAGTGCTAGAGGATCGTCACCGAATGTAGAGTAAAGGTACAACTACCTAATCCTTCTCATTTTTTTTCTTGCGTAAGTCTTGGTTATGTTTGGGGTAGTTAGAGAAGTAGGATACTTTTAAACGGTTATTGATCTATCTACATTGTAAACCATGGTGTATCCATAGGGGGTTTTCCCTTCAAGTAGAACTAGCGACCATATTGGGGAAGCCTCTAGGGTTTTAGAGGATTTTTTGGGTGTTTGATTGGTTTTATACCTTTTGAGTTTTTGTTGAGTCTGCTAAGTATTTTAAGGGATTCTAGTCACCTGTTGGTTCCATACCAATTCTACCTACCCTGTCAATCTATCTCTTTATTTCTATTTTTTGAGAAATTATAGAGGTGTGCACGCCCTACAGTGGGTCACCACGCGACATACATGCCCTACTATATAGACAACCTACGTACATACATAGGTTGGTAAAGAATTAATAGCATACCTGTGTCAAGAAGATATTTTTAAGAAGAGGCATTCAACCTCTTGCTTGATCAAGGTTTTAACCTCTCAGGTTTTCTTGGTAGAGTTTAGTGTATTTGTTTTTATAGTCATAGCTTGGGTTAGATGTCAGTTTGCTTGTCTTTTTAAAGATTTCTTATGTTTACTTCTGAAAGGGTTTTAGGCGACTCTTTGAGTTTGTTGATCAACTTGTTTGTTGTATTTAGTGACTCCATGTGATTTGCAATGGGCCAGAGGTAAGTTTGAGTCTTGTCTTGTTTTTTCTTTTCCCCCTTTCATTTTCTTTAAAGAAAAGAGAACAAAATTTATTTCAAGTTTTTCCTGTTTAAACAATTTCCAAAAAGAAAATTATTTTTCATTTCTAAGTTTGGTAAAGTAGTTAGGGTAGTTATTTTACTTGAAAGGAAAAGTAGTTCAGCTTTTAAGTTCCTTACTGATTTCTTAGAACTTAAGTAACTCGTAGTCGAGTGAATTTTTTTTTAGGTCTTCTTTTCAAAGATTTTGAAAATAGTTAGCTATGAAAACTTGGTTACAAAGAGTTAGTTGAAGATATTTATTTTTCTAGAAGTAATTTTTCTTTCATATTTTCGTTTATTTTTTCCTCTTTCGTCAATCATACACATCACTAGTTTCATTTCCATATCCTTTGAGTTAAAACAAGCCAATTAAAACTAACACTAAAATTAAAATTAACTAGAGTTCTATATTTGTAGGGACAATCAACTAGTTTAGGGCTAGAGCTTTGAATTAGGTTGGAGAGGAAACTCTTCAAGGCTTATAATAAAACATCAGAGGCATATCTAGGGAGTCTTAAAGTCCAGTGAAGTGAAATTTATCCAGGACCCCCCTTTAACACAAGGGATAAACATGAGGTCACGTGACGGAAGGTAGTAGAGATAGCCCCTCCATAGATGGACCAAACATAGTGTGGAACACATATTGAGGATCTGTCATGGGATACTATTGCTTGCATTTTCCTACAGAGCCTTGTGGAACTCAAATCCAGTTGAGATCCTTAGTTGTCTTCCAGACCACTTTCTTTCGATACCCTCAGTAGGTTTTAGAATTGTTATCCTTCTCATTACAATCCACTTGATTGTCGACTGTAAACGCATGGTGACTGTTCACGAGCTAGAAACTTAGTTTCCTTTATTATAGAGGCTTACACAAGTGACTGCAAGGGTATACCGTAGTACCTAGGGTAGTCGTCGGGTCACATTTTGCAGAGTATACTCAGAGGGTGCTTCTATGTTTGAGTTCCACTTGCATTGGTAAGTTGATATAGTGTTGGTCAGCGTAACTGTTCATCCAACTAGATAGTAGTTTGGTTGGTTTATATTGTAGGAACATTTCTAGTGTGTGCTTGGTTTTAAAGATTAGTTAAATCCTTATTATTTCATTGATATTTTAATAAAATGGAAGATCAAGAGTTATGTCGGTCTCGAAGGCTTCAGGGCCTGCCTCTGGTTACATTGGAGCCACCACTACCACCTTTACAGCGAGGAATTGACCAAAAAGGGTCGTTTGAAGTGATCGGGCCATAGGAGACGGTGCTCAAGACATCTTCGAGAGGAGATTACTCAAATATGGAGGAGATCACTATTTATAACCTTGGAGTGGAAGCTCTTAGGATGTTTAACTCTTCGACCACTGACTTGTCGATGCCAATCTTCATACAAGTTCTCCCTCCAAGGGAAAAACCTCATGAGAGTCATATAGTATTACAAGAAGCCATGGAATAAAATGTTTCTACTTCATTTGAGAGTCCTCATACTCCCTCAACGGATGCCACCACATAGGGTATTCATCCTCCTAACCCACCTTGATTGGCCAAGACCATAGTGGTCTCAACCCCCTCTACTTCGAGCAGTGGTCTGATTATGTGATTGGCGGTGACCACTGCTTCATGCACACAGAGTGCGACAAGCCCTCCATTTTCATATGGGATGCCCAACTTTGATACGAACTCTGTCCTTACCTACTACACCGTATAGACCATGGGTATGTGGGTAGAGAGATGAAACTATCACTTGCAAGGGTCAATGGGGGGCACCTCAACCTCTTATAAAACTATCCCTTATGGTGGGGGACATATACCTCATGCGTCCCCCTCGCTCGATGGTTCTTTCCAGCCACCCGTCAGGATGAACATGAACTACAACTTGTTTGGAGAAAGCATTTTAGGACCTTCTTCTAGCATCATGTTGTTGGGTTCAATGTCGTTTTATTTCTTCGACACATTTGGTAATGACTATTTTTCATTATTTTTCATCTTGGTCGAGGGAAAACCTAGTTTTGGACAACAAAATCCTATGTAGGGTACTATTCCTACACAGGGGGAAAGTACATGAGTTTTCTCCTCATAATGAATTTGGAATCCTTAGCAGGGATCAGTTCCCTCGTCAGGGATGTCGAACAATGAAAACCCCTTCCATGGTCAATGGAACCCAGGGAAAGGCTCATTACCTATGCCCATCGGATAAGCAGGGGGAAACCCTTTCCAAAATATTTGGACTACAACATAGGGAGCAATATATGCTCATACTTTGACGTCCAATTATGAGAATCAGTCGATGATGTCCCAGAAAACACGATTTTCATATGCTGGTCAAGGCCATGGTGTCTACCATAACCCTGGACAACAACCCAATGTTTTCTGGCACCCTAGTGCCAGTCAAAGTTGAGGCTCTCTTGTTCCTGTATATAGTACACAACCCAAACTATTGTTGATATTATGGTAGTTGTGAGATATATTTACCTCCATGTGTAACCCTGACGAGAATATAATATTTTGGGAAGAAAGAAGTAACCCTAAAGCATTGAACATAACCCTAGAAGACAATTCGACTAAAGAAAATAATTCATATTAAGTATTTAGTCTCCATAATGAGAAGTCGACCTAGACATATTAGGAAACGGTATAAATACAATTACCCAAACCTCATTTTGTACACATTTCTCATAATTGTAGCTGAGAAGAAGTGTTCACTGCAGGAATTGGGCTAGTGCGCAAGTCTGGGGAGTAGTTGCAGTGGGCAGCTGTCACAATCTGGTTTCCTGGTTTAGGCTCATACTTTTTGTTGGGTATGGTTGGAATTTATGATCAATATTAGTTATCCTTATGCATTAGTCATGGTTGGATATTGGTTTTCATCTAGAATCATTCTTTGTCAAGGTTAAGGTGCTCGGGGTGGCTTCGACCTATGGTTGGGTGACAATATTGCTATATTGTCTATGGTTAAACGAGCACATCCATTAATTTCTAACAATTTCTTGGCCCACACTATCTTTGGATAGTCTAACCATTGGAAGATAGATTGGGAGGATTTTCTCAATTGTAGTTGCATTTGCAACCAGTTTTTGTTGTAGCAACGAAAATCTAACCCTCTTGTTGAGGCACCTTAAGTGAAGGGATTGACCTAATCTCTGGATAGCCAAGTGCACCCTATCCTAGCTCACCTCCTGGTATGCTCAGCAAGCCAATACATCAATTTTTAGGTTTTGGTCAAGTTCAAAGGTTGACCAAGTCAAAGTAGTTATGACTTACTCTATGAAGTCAGGAAACAAGTTATAAGGGGCTTCTAACTTCATAGCGTGGAAGACAAGGATTGAACTCATCCTTGATAAGAATAATGTGTTGGACATCATGAAAGAACAGATCGTGGAACTTCAGTTCGAAGAAGGAAAAGAAAAGGAACCTTATAATGTTGAAGTTATGAAGAAGTTCAAGGACAATGACATCAATTCCATGAGTATCATAATGGACTTTATAAAAGAACACTTGATACCCTACATTTCCCATATTGACTCATCTAAGAAGATGTATGATGTCCTAACAAACCTCTTCTCATTCAGAAACATTGGATAGGTAACGAGTCTGAAGAGTGAGCTCTATGACATGAAAATGAATGATGATGATAGCATAACATCATACTTTGTGAGAAACTCTCATATAAGAGATCAACTACAAGCTATTGAAGAGATCATTTCAGAGAAGGAACTGGTGAATATAGTACTCAATGATCTTCCCAAGACATGGGATGCATTTTCCGCAAGCATGAACACAAGGAAGTAGTATCCTACATTTGAATAACTTTGGACTTGTTGTGCACAAGAAGAATCAAGGATCACTGCGAAAGAGAAACCCCAAAATAAATACGATGATCAAGCCTTCACAACAACATTGAAGAGTTTCAGGGATAAAAGAAAGTTCGACTCAAGGAAGAAGCGAAATGAAGAGAAAGATATGTCAAAAATACAATGCTTGTATTGTCAAAAATATGGTCACTTGAAGAATCATTGTCCTGAGATAAATAAAAGGAATTAAGCACATGAAGCATCAGTTGTCAAAGAAAGGAAACCCTCAAAGAAGACCAAGCAGGATAAAACAAACCTCTTCTTCTAAGGCAAGGTAACAATATTCTTGATAGTTCTTATACATACCATATTTACATAGTTTTTGTACATATCTAGTATATTTATTTCTTAGAAGACAATATGTTCAAAGAGAAACAATACCTATGGAAGAATAAAAAGATAAGGATTGACATCACGATGACTCTAGGACAAGAAAAAATCATGTAAAGATGAAGTACATTGACAATCCTTGATGACAATTATGGTGGAAGCTATTACAATAGCCAAAATCATAATCAAACTTGAATAAACCTAGAAGAAGTTAAACCTGAATGAAGTCAACAATCAAAAGGAAAAGACTTGTGAAACTTTGCAGAAGGCAATAAGGATGCAGACATAAGCATGGAATCTCTTAGATGGAGGGAGCTGATTAGTTAATTCCAAAATAAGAGCACGCATTCATGCATGAAGCAAGGATTAGGAGGGAGCTAATCCTAGATAATATGATCCATTGAAGATTATGAAGTATCTATCCATGTTCCCATCAATGGTAGCAACCATGAAAAGCAACATGTGTTCAATTTGACTTTAGAAGAAGTCTTCTTCGAAAATAAGTCTTAGAGTATAATTGGTTGTCCATCCACATCCATGATCCTATGATGAAAGGAATAAAGTTGGAAACTTCAGGGCATCGAATCTATAGAAAACTTCATGGAACCAAGAGCTAAAGAGAAACATGAGAAAGAACATGAAGACTCCAAGAGAGAAAGAAAATCTAGAACAACCAATAATTATATCAAGAGTCACAAGACTACCATCTTGGTTTGAACCCACTAGAAGTAATCAAGCAGTAGAAACAAAAGTTGGGATGAAGAACAATGTATGAAATACTTATGAATATAAGCATTGCGAGATACATGACTAGACGTTCTCCCAGATGATGGGAGAAGACTGTTAATATTATGGTAGTTTCGGGAGGTATGAACCTTTATTGTGACCTATGATGAGATTAGAATATTCCAGACGGAAGTAAAGAAGTAAAGGAAACCCTAGAAAAGTTGTCGGCTGCAGAAATATAATTAATATGAATTAATTAGTACCCATGAGGAGAAGTCGTCCCCAATAAAGCCTGCCAGACTACTATAAATACAGGGTGCTAGTTCTCATTATTCACATCTCAGCAGTTGTAGAGAGAGCTAGATCTGCATAGGTGCAGTGGCAGTTTTATGTGCAAGTGTTTGGGAAAGTGTACGCCAGCTTCTGGGAGGGAATATCTGATCATCTTGGTTTCTATTCTTTCTTTGTGAATTAGCCTTCTTGGCTATTGGATTGCTACCAGGATTCTCTTCTCTGTCAAGGTCAAGGTGCTCAAAGGGTGGCTTCGGCCTATGGTTGGGTGACGAGGGTATCGTCAATGGTAAAACGAGCATAATATTCTATATTCTAATAAGTTATGGGCCCACACCCCCTTCATTCAGCCAAAAACACTAGAAGGAAACATAGCTGCTAGGATATTGAACTCGTTGAGGAACTGCCACTAGGGTTACTAATAGGAGTAGCTTCCAAAACACTATAGCTAGGGTTACTAGCAGAAGTAGTTGCAGAAACTCTAAATCTCTGATCTGACACCTTGTGATGGAGACTCTCACTCAAGAAGAAGATATTCATATGCACCCTAACTCAACGCACCTCTTGGATCTCTTAGAAGACAAAAATGATGAAGTTGAAGTTTTGGATCAAGTAATGACCGGTTACCATTCAACCGAATACATGTGTGAAACAATCAATGTTTTACACTACTCAACACTTACTGGGATGATTGAAGATGACACGTGGATAGTCGATAGTGGATATTATAGGCACATGATGGGAGATCAAGCCAGATTCTCAAATCTAAATGAGAGGAAGACATTGTGCAAAGTGGATCTTGGAGACAAAAGCACTTACCTTGTCCAAGGATTTGGACAAGCCTCCGTCAAGTTGGAATCAGGTAATCATGTTCACTTAAGCAATGTTTTATATGTACATGGTTTAGAAAAGAATATTGTATCGATATCATGTCTAGAAGACAAAGGAAATAGAATAGACTTCGTGTATGGAAAGGTGTTATCATGGCATAATAACTCTAGCATAGAGAATGTTAGGGTTATTGGAAGTCGTGAAGGAAATCTGTATAGACTACTAGAACAAAATGAAGAAGCTCTAGTACATGATGAAGTCAACCCTAATGAGCTTTGGAATAGAAGGTATGCTCATATCAATTATCAAGAATTACCTTTTCTCAGAACAATTGTTGAAGGAATACCAGAATTGAAATCTACACATGAAGGAATTTGCAAGGGATGTGCCCTTCGGAAGAATATCAGGAAACCATTCCCAAGCAGCAACAACAGATCTAAGGAGATATTAGATCTAATACACTCAGATGTTTGTGGTCCAATGCCAGTCAGATCTCTAGGAGGATCTCTTTACTAAATAATCTTCATAGATGACTATTCAAAAAATACGTGGCTATACCTACTGAAATCAAAAGATGAAGTATTTAGCAAGTTCCAAGAATTGAAGGCAGAAATAGAAAACCTCACGAACAAGAATATCAAGACATTAAGAACAGATAATAGAGGAGAATACACCTCGAAGGAGTTCGTTGCATTCTGTAAATCAGAAAGGATTAGGAGGGAGATGATTGTTCCTCATAATCCTCAACAAAGTGGTGTAGCAGAAAGATAGAATGGATCTATTGAAGAAACGGTAAAAGCCTTATTGAACGACCAAGGTCTATCTATGTTTCTATGGGGAGAAGCAACAATGACGGAAATATATGTACATAACAGAAGCCCTCATTGTATATTGAAGGACATGACACTAGAAGAAGCCTTCTCAGGTAAGAAACCTAACATGGAAAACCTAAGAATATTTGGATGTCCAATTTACTCTCATATTCCTAAAGACAGAAGGAATAAACTAGAACCCTCAGGAAAGAAAGGGATATTCTTGGGATATAATGATTCATCCAAATCCTATAGAATATATATTCCAGAACAACACAAGATAGAAGTTAGCAGAGACATAGCATTCAATGAAAGGATGGCCTTCAGGAAATCCATCAAAGAAATGTAAGGTCTCTGTCCCCACAGAGCCTTATAAAACACACGCTAAAATAAAGAATAAAGAAAAATGTATGATGTAAAATTTCATCATTAACTTATAATCATTGATTATTCAGCATAAATTAAATTTATGAACAACATGAAAGTAAATTTAATTAACAACCACATAACACAACAAATTCATGAAATTACATATCTTTGTCTGATGTTATTTCTACAAACTTTGTCTGTCCTCATTGCTGCTCTGCCCAAACTCTGACCAAACAATGCCCAAAATTGAATCTTCCTCCCTGCCAGCTAGGAACAGAGCTTGTCCGGCTCCCTAGATCCAGGATTCTGTGAGGATTCCTAGCCCCCCATCCCAAAACTCCAAGAAACCTGGTGCACCCCTGTAATAGTCCACCCAAACTCCAGACCAAACCAGAAAATACCAAACAAAAAATACAGTCCTTCTCTCAAAATAATGCTTCCTCTCCCCAAAATTTCATAATCCTCTCCTGAAGTCCTCTGCCCCCTCATATCCTCCTCCCATTCACCTCCTCCTACCTTCCTTTAATGCCACCCATATTATCCCTCCATTTAATACCTTATCCCTCCATTCATTACCCTATCCCTCCATTCAATACCTTATCCCTCCATTCAATGCCCTTTCCCTTCATACGTAAAGTTTTCTAATAATAAATTAAAAGTTATTATGCCTTTAATTTGTTATCCATACAATAAATGTGTTAATTAATCAACATATATTAAACACTAATTAATTAATTAATTAATTAGTCAATATTATTAATAAATAATCATCATTTATCTAATACACATTAGGACAGTTAATTTTTTAGTTAACTATACTACTATGGTGAATATGTTTCACCGGTTGTGACTATGTGTCACGGTTTGAGCAGTTATGTACTACCATGGATAGACACAGTTGTGTTCTATCAATTAATATTGTACCAGTTGTCATAGGAGATTATCTAGCTGGATAGTAATGACAGTGCTCGTGTTGCTACCAGTTGAATGGTCTATTGTGCTCAAGACCATACCTCCCTAGATAGGAGGGAGTGTTAATATTATGGTAGCTTCGGGAGGTATGAACCTCTATTGTGACCTATGATGAGATTAGAATATTCCAGATGGAAGTAAAGAAGTAAAGGAAACCCTGGACAAGTTGTCAGCTGCAGAAATATAATTAATATGAATTAATTAGTACCCAGGAGGAGAAGTCGGCCCCAGTAAAGCCTGCCAGACTACTATAAATACAGAGTTCCATTTCTCATTATTCACATCTCAGCAGTTGCAGAGAGAGCTAGATCTGTGCAGGTGCAGTGGCAGTTTTGTGCGCAAGTCTCTGGGAAAGTATGCACCAGCTTCTGGGAGGGAATATCTGATCAACTTGGTTTCTATTCTTTCTTGGTGCATCAGCCTCTCTTGGCTATTGGATTTCTACCAAGATTCTCTTATCTGTCAAGGTCAAGGTGCTCGCAGGGTGTCTTCGGCCTATGGTTGGGTGACGAGGGTATCATCAATCGTAAAAAAAGAACAAACTTCTATATTCTAACAAAGTCTATGATGGTTTCTTGGTCCAGTAAACCAGACATACCTCTACATGAGCCATTATATCTTTTGCAATATCCATGGGTTAGTGTTTACATCAGATGAATGTAAGGAATGTTCTCTTAAATAGAGTAATTGAAAAATAAGCGTATTTAGAGAAACCTCAAGGTTTTGAGGTATACCAGAAAGAGACTCTTGTATGCATATGGAAGAAGATATTATATGGATTCAAACAATTTGGTGTAGAGCCTCCAATGCACAACAAAAACATGGTGAAAACTTTCTATAACAGAAGTATTGTATCAGAATGGTTACTCTAAACTCTAGGATGATGAATTGCCAATCCATGACAAGATTTCATGATGACATAAGAAGTGCCACTTCAATATGTTTCGGTTTGAGCTTTGCCACCATGTTATGAGCTAGTAGGAAACAAAAGAGTTGAATCCAATTATCATACACTATAATGATCATAGCTATACGAAGTATTGAAGTACATTGAAATTGAGCATTACATTCACTGTGATGAAGTACATTGAAATCAAGAATTACATTCTCTGTGAAAACCATTGTTATAGAAAGACTGAAGTACATTGGAATCGATCATTACATTCTCTGTGATGAAGTCCAAAAAATAAAACTGATTCTCCAATATATATCTCCACAGAGGAGCATAGAGCAGACATTTGGTAAAGCCTTTTTTCAAGATGAAAGAGTTTGTATACTCAAGAAACAAGCTGAAGCTCGTGTAGACGACTTCCATATTAAAAGGAAAGATATTACTCCCAGGTTGGGAGGGAGCACTGATGTGC
>ML782251.1:944945-975854 GCA_009831015.1 Picea engelmannii
AACTCTCTTCATTTTAACCAGATTATAGCAAGGTTTGACATCCCAAAGGACATTGTCACTGACCATGGTAGTCACTTCCAAAACAAAATGATGTCTGAGTTAACATAAAATCTTGGGTTGAGTCAAGAGAATTCATCACCCTACTACCCACAATAAAATGGTCAGGTGGAGGTTGTGAATAAGTCCCTTAGGACTATTCTACATTGAACGAACAATTCTTCCAAGTGAAATTGGAATTTGATGTTGTACTCGACATTATGGGTCTACTGAACGTCTGCAAATACTACCACTAGTTCTCACCTTTTAAACTCGTTTATGGGTTGGAAGTAGTCTTTCCTATATACTGTCAGATCCCATATTTAAATTTGGCAGTAGAGTTATTGCCATACACTTGAATGCTTGAGGAACACCTATTATATATCAAGTACCCTGATGAGGAATGCCATGATACAACCTTGGCCAATGAGGCTTACAAGCAATGAGTCAAGTGTCAATATGATTGGTTCATTCATCCTCGGATTTTGTTCCAAGGTGACCTTGTCCTAGTCTACAACCAAGATAAGGATCCCCTGGTGGAAGGAAAGTTCAAACCCATGTGGTTCGTACCTTTCATTGGGAAAGAGGTCTTAAAGAAGGGCACTTATCGTCTTGTTGACTTTGAGGGAAATTCTTTGGTAGAGCCTAAAAATGAGATCTACCTCAAGAAGTATTACTAGTAGGTTGGTCATCTGGGTGACTTCTTGTACATATGTATAGTTCTTATAAAGTTCTTCTTTGTATTTTTTTTTTATGGACGTCTCATTATTTATGTCATCTTTTTCACTATGGAATATGTCAAGTGAATCAGAGGTGTTCTTTGTGTTCGCAGACAACACTAGCCGACACACTCAGAGGCCTACTTTCAGATCTTGGGTTGTGATATCCCCCAAAAATAAAATATTTTTTTTGGAATTTAAATTTACTGGAAATTTATTTCCGTTCTTATTAAATTTGAATTTGGAAAAATCTTTTCCATTTATGGCAATTCCAAATTTCGAATTTGATATTTGTAATTAATTATTGTGACTGTTGGATAGAGATCTGATTGGACTCAAGTAAATTTTTTACTATGACACTTGTATAAAAACAAAATATTTATATTAATTGTAGGAGGACAAATGGAACAACCATATTAAAATCGGCTGACCATGACTCCATGAGTGGGGAACATGTTGGAACTACCTCTGGGATGGTTATTACAAGTGGTAAATCAGAGATTTGGCCATTGGCAGCCCCTTAAAATCAGGGATTTAGAAAGATATGAAAAAATCCCCAAGGGAGGGAAAAAGACCTAGGAAAAATTCATAAATAGCATATGAGAGGAGGCAGGACGCTACCAAGTATGATGGGAAAGATTTTGAGCTCTCCTTTCTATTATTAACACTATGGATTGAGTGTGAGGCAAGAGGAGCCCGCTGAAACAAATTTTTCCTTGCTGTTATGAGCATTGTTGAGTAAGTGTGAGGCAAGAGAATAACTATTGGAATTGAAGGACATTGCTGAGGAGGAATTTCCAAATTCGTCGTCATGGATTCTTGGTCAGGCTAGGGGGTGAATCGAGAAACTAACTTTGACTACCCTATTCTATGGTTGGGAGGAACATGGTTGTTCCCTTTGCCTTTCCATGAACTGTTCTAGATATGTAAACATTTCCTTCTCTGTTTTCATGTCATGATGAATTATTGACTAATCGAATTGCATCTACTTAAGAATGAATGGAGTACTCTGTTTTATATAATTTTGAAGGAATGAAATGAAATGTAGGGTAAACCCATAGAGTTTGAATTGTTAGCTATCGAGGAAAAACTATTTTAGTGTCTTTACAGGAAGGAAATCGATATTTGGTAATTTATTAGAAAGCATAGATTTGTTAATTAGAATACTATTTCATTATATTATACTAGAGATCATCACCAGATCAATGTCTCATATGTATATCTGGTTATTTTATCTTTTTCATATAAGATTTTTGCAAACGCTATCCCAGAAGTAATTATGGGGTTTAAAACTTTTACATACCTATGTGCACATGCATCTCCCTGTGGATTATCTCTTAATTCTGGGCGATTTGTTCTATCGAATTAAATTACTGTTGGAATGATTACACAATAAGAAATAGCTATGTGTGCGGATATATATAAATATATATTTGTATAGATAACCATACAAATTACATGACTCATTTTAAATGCCTGATATAGGTATACTCAACAATCATGAAACATAATGGAAGACAAATAGTCTAATTAATCATAAATGCATTTTCTAGAAATGAAATAATGAAAAAGAATATCCTAACTAGTCATAGTTGAACTTCATGGAAATGAAAGGATGGGGAGTTCCATAAGCATAAGGGTTCGGAGACGTTTAATCAGAACCTTTACCGAAAATTTTTGTTTAATTGTTTAAACCCTAGAGAATAAAGTGGTGTGAAAAGACGAAGTCAATCAAATTTTGGCGATTATAAATGCCGAACACAAAATATAAGAAGTGTCGAATCGCGAAATGTGAAAGGACTGTGGGCCTCACATTTCGGGATTTTGGGGTTTTTTTTTTTTGAACACCCGATGCATAAACTAAATGGAACAAGAAGTGTCGAATCGCGAAATGCAAAAGGACTGTGGGCCCATCACTTCGGGGTTTTGGGGTTCGAAATTTCGGGATTTAGTAAATAAAAGGAACTTCGCGCTTATGTAATAAGAAAATCCCGAATGCCGAAATAGTAACTAGGTATTTTACCTTATTTTAAAATATGCTGAAGTACCGAATTGCAAAATGCAAAAGGAATGTGGGCCCAGAAGTTTATGTTCAATGACTAAATTTTGGGAATGGTTCCACCTAAAACAAAAGGCTAGATAAAACTATCTACATATGAACTTGAAAGAATAAGATCCACCTACAAGAGCATTTTTAACTCTGAAATCAAAATTCTAGGTAGGTTTGTCTATGTATAGATGAGATTGAAAGGTATCGATCTATTTATAGGCATATGTTTACTCCTGTAATTAGAGTTCTAGTAGACCTATCTTTGATTAATTGAATTGGAAGAAGCCTATACATATAGTACTTCGGGGTTTCGGGGTTCGGGGTTTCGGGGTTTCATGATTCAGGATTTTGTGACTCCGGCTACAACATTTTTGGGCCCTTTAAAATCTCGAGACCTGAAATTCCGAAAAAGGGCTTAACAATATTTTTTACCTTTTCACATTTCGGGGTTTCGTGATTCAGGATTTCACAGTTCTGGCTGCAATATTTATGGGCCTTTAAAACACCCGGGACCCGAAATGTTGAAAAGGGGTTGAACAGTTTTTGCCCTCTTCGCTTGAAATCAACAATCCTGATTCTTTGAGGATTTCGTGAACCGGAGGTTCACGATACGTTGACTCCAAAATCCCTTGCTGCCCCAAATGCCAAACTCCAAAATGATGAAATTCAAACGCGAGATCAATGACTCCTATGGCTTCTTATCCAACAGCCCCACTCCTCCTAAGATTATGAATGCTAAAAGACGCTCAGTATTAACCTCCTCACAAATCTATGAGATCCAATGGTCCACGGGATTTCGGTGCTTCCCCACGAAAAATTTTCATTGTTCGAACTGTCTACTCAAGGATCTCTGGCCAAAATGACTTGGCATTCTTCCACCTGAACTTGACCTCTGTGAGACGATTTCATTTTTTGCCTCCCTTTGAATACTTTGAAGGTGTTACCCTTCTAAGCTTTATCTCTCTAAACATCAAAGGTTCCTTCAACCTGAGTGTAGACATTGTCTATATACACAAGTATGTTGGAGTAGTTTGAGAGTCAAGGGAAGTGATAGAATTATGGAAAGAATGTACCCACATAAGCTTTTATGTTCAAAGTAAACTACATTGATGTAGTAATGACATTATGGACAAAAATGAATCTTACCTTCTCTTAAATTCTAATCTTAAACATAATTGAATTATGTCATAATTTTTTTTTTTATGGTGAATTTGAGGTACATTACATATGGTATCAGAGCAAAATTTACAACATTGGGCCTGAATAGGGCCACATTAATTGCTTAGTATATATTCTGATTTATGAAAAAACTAATTAATCTTGTGGTTACAAACATAAAGCCTTTATGTTTTGTGTTGATTATGGAAGCTCAAGAAGTTGCATAAATCAGGATGGAAGGTAATCCATAGCAAGGACCTCTTGGAGATCCAAGACAGAACAGTGATGGAAGCTCACCTAGGAAGGTGTTGGAAACAATGAGGAATCTTATTGTTGAACTACAGGTTTTCAAGGCCGACAATGAAAAATTGAAGAAAGCACAGAAGGAAGAACAAGAGATAAATGAAGTCCTCCTGCGTAGTATAGTAACCAAGAAAAACTCAAAATATGATAACCATGATGAGGAGGTCAACAAAAGGGCCTCTAAGAATTCTGGTGCGAAAACAAAAAAAAGAGAGAGTTCATCTAAAAGGACACCTTCAACTGAAGACAAAACTATACGAGACAGAAAAAGAAAACAAACAGACCACCTGGAAGGAGATTTAAAAAAAGTTAAACCAGCTACCTTTGACGGAGAATCCAGGATAGGAGAAGAAGATGAGGCATGGTTGTTCGACATCAAAAAATACTTCCAGATCTACAACTATTCTAGCAACATGAAGGTCAGAATGGCCATCTACAATTTGAAGGGGAAGGCCAACATTTGGTGGCAGAACCTGAAATTGGCCAAGGGCCTAAAAGAGAAACAATTGGAATGGTCCGACTTTAAGAATTATTTCAAGAAACAATACCTCTTTGAAAGCTATTATGAAAGGAATATGAAAGAATTTTACGAGTTACGACTCAAACAGATGATGATGGAAGACCGTATAAATAAATTTCTGGAACTATCAAGGTTCATACCACACATCTGAGAGGATAAGGTAAAAATCCAGCGATTCTTAAGTTGTTTACCACAAGCCTATCGAGATAGAATTGAGTTTGACAGCCCCAAATAATTGAGTGAGGTATTCAGGAAAGCACGAATGTTCTATGACTAATATAAACAACGAGTAGAGTTTCCTAAGACCTAGAATGATAAGAATAAGGATAGAATGAACTGGTGGAAGAAGGGATACTAGCCAACTCTTTATCAGAATGTAGAAAAAAGTTTTCCAAGAAAGGATTTTCACTCTAATCATCTAAATACGCAAGGTAGCGGTAAACAGATAAACCTGGGAATGAAGAAGTTTGGGGATAACTCTTGTGATCCACTAAAGTGTTGGGAGTGTGGAGAGCCTCATCTAAGGAGGAACTTTCCACGTTTAATTGCATCCAATAGAACTGTTGTTCACAATTTCCAGGAAGGCTCGATAGTGGGAGATGTGGGCAGAAGTCTGCATTGGATAAATGCATCCATAGATGGACGACAAGCTGACCACCAGTCCTCGGTGGTAGAGATTGAAGGTAAAATCAATGGCACTCAAATTTATGTTTTAATTGACCTTGGAGCTACGTTAAGTTACATTACTCCTGATGTAGTAGAGTCGAATAAACTTAAGAAACTAAAGCACGAAAAATCATGGCTTGTACAACTAGCAACAGGTACTAAAATAAAAGTAGTTGACTTTATTTTTGATCTTGAGTTCATCTTAGATGGTCAAAGGATAAGGACCAATATGAACATCCTACCACTAGGATCTTATGATATGATTATTGGGATGGATTGGTTGGAACAACACAAAATAGTACTAGACTGTTATACAAAGATACTTAGCTATAAATATAATATTGAAACTATTAGAATAGCCCAAGGAATACCAAAACCTGTATCAGTGAGACAAGTTTCAACGATTGAACTCAAGAAATGTATTAGAAAGGGATTTCAAGTTTACGCCATCCAAGTAACGAATCTATTAGAAAAAGAAGACAAGCCCAAGTTAGAAGACTTTGTTGTCCTATGTGATTTCAAAGACATGTTTGTGGATGAGATACCATAATTACCTCCTAGAAGGGAAATAGATTTTTCCATAGAGTTACTACTCAGATCAGCCCCTATCTCAAAGGCACCCTACCGAATGAGTCTACCAGAACTGACAGAATTAAAAATACAGTTATAGAAATTGTTGAACCAAGAGTACATCAGACCGAGCATCTCGCCATGGGGAGCACCAGTCCTCTTTGTGAAAAAGAAAGATGGTACACTAAGACTATGTATCAATTATAGACAACTGAACAAAATGACTATTAAGAACAAATACCCCTTACCAATGATAAATGATCTGTTTGATCAAGTGTGTGGGGCCAAGATCTTTTCAAAGTTTGATTTACGATTCGTTTATCATCAAGTTAGGATAAAAGAAGAAGACATAAACAAAACAACTTTTTGGACAAGATATGGACACTATGAATTCGTAGTCATACCTTTGAGACTCACTAACAAGCCAACCACGTTTTTTTGCCCGATGAGTAGTATTTTCAGTCAATACTTAGACAAGTTCGTGGTAATATTTATCGATGATATTCTGGTCTATTCAAAAACGGAGGAAGAACATGTTGAACACTTAAGGATAGTGCTGCAAACATTGAGAAAACACAAACTGTACGCCAAATTTGACAAGTGTGACTTTTATAAAAAAGAAATACAATATCTAGGACATGTAATTTCAGCTGAAGGGATTGCCATAGACCTGGAGAAGACAAAGGCCATTATGGAATGGCCGATACATAAGGATATAGCGGATATCCGGTCATTCATGGGAATCAATGGATATTACTACATATTTATAGAAGGATTTTCTAAGATAGCCTACCCTATCACGTCATTTTAAAAGAAAGGGACCAAGTTTAACTGGTCGCAAAAGTGTCAACACAGTTTTAACAAGATGAAATAATTATTGACATCGGCGCCCATTTTAAAGGTAGCAGACCCAGAAAAAGACTTCACAGTATGTCTTGATGCAAGTAAAGAGGGACTAGGTGGTGTTCTAACTTAGGAAGGACACGTGATTTGTTACGAGTCTCAGAAATTAAAAGAACATGAGAGAAATTATGTCACTCATGACTTAGAATAGGCAGTAGTAATACATGCCTTAAAAATGTGGCGACACTATATAATGGGAAGAAAATTCCTACTATTGATGGATAATAGCGGGGTGAAATATCTGTTTAACCAACCATACTTTAATGCACGGCAAGCCATATGGTTAGCCTTCTTGAGTGAGTTTGGTTTCGAGGTCAAACATATCAAGGGTAAGGAAAATAAAGTAGTAGATGCGTTAAGCAGAAGAGTCCATGGGTTATTTGAGATAAATATTAACAGGGCAGAAAGTGATTTGGAACAAAAGGTAAGGACGACTGGTATTAGCCACAGAAATTACACTAAGATGATCGAAAAATTACAAAACAATACCGCAGACGTTGATAAACCAAATTTAAGTATTGACAAGAAGAGATTATTACAACTTAAAAAACAGACTTTACATACCAGATTCAATAGAGTTAAAATTAACAGTTTTGGATGAAGTGCATAAGAGACCATATTCTAGTCATCCAGGTTACCAAAAAACAATAACAACACTTAGGAAACTATTCTACTCACCTAATATGAAAGGCAAAACAACAGAATACTTGGCTAGGTGCCAGGACTGTCAATAGGTTAAGGTCAAACACCAGCATCCAGCCGACCTATTACAACCATTACCAGTACTAGAATGGAAATGGGAGACCATACCGCTGGACTTTATAACAGGTTTTCCTAAAAATCAGAAACATAATGATTCTATCATGGTTGTAATCGATAAACTCAGTAAGTCTGCACACTTTATTCCTGTAAAGTCTATTTGTAAAGATATAAACATTACTGAAATATTCATGAAAGAAATTTTTAGACTTCATGGTATTCCTAAAATGGTGATTTCAGATAGAGACGTAAAATTCACATCCACTTTTTGGAAGGAATTGTTTGCAGGGCTAAATACTAACTTGAATTCCAGTATGAGTTATCATCCACAAACGGATGGACATACCGAAAGGACAAACCAAATCATAGAGGATATGCTCCGCATGTATGTAAGAACATAACCGAACAAGTGGGAAGACTACCTACACTTGGTAGAATTTGCATATAACAATGGGTACCAAAGTTTGGCTAAGTTGAGCCCTTTCAAAATACTGTATGGGAGAAAGTGTACAACTCTAATTAGCTGGGATAACCCAGCTGACCGACTCATGGTTGGACCAGAGATGCTCCAAGAAACAGAGAACATGGTAAGGAAGGTACAACAAAACTTGAAAGAAGCACATGACAGACAAAAGAGCTATGCAGATCAGAAAATAATACACTTGGAATTTCAAGTAGGAGACCATGTTTATTTGAAGGTCAAAGCATGAAAAAGCTCGTCTAAGTTAGGGAACTGTGCCAAGCTGGCACCCAGGTTTTGTGGGCCCTTTGAGATACTAGATCGAATTGGACCCATAGCATATCAACTTTCACTTCCATCTAATCTAAGAATTCATAATGTATTTCATGTGTGGCATCCCCCTAAAATAAAATATTTTATTCTTGTATGCTGGAAATTTATTTCCATTTTTGGCAAATTCGAATCTGGATTTTTTTTTCCATTTATGGCAATTTTGAATTTTGAATTTAATAATTGTATTCAATTATTGTGACTGTTGGGAAAAGATCTATTTGGACTGAACTAACTATTTGACTATGACACTTGTATCACAACAGAATATTTATATTAATTGCAGGAGGACAAATGGAACAACCATGTTAAAATCAGTTGACCATGACTCCATGAGTGGGGAACATGTTGGAACTCCCTCTGGGCTGATTATGAGAAGTGGAAAATCATAGATTTGGCCATTGGTGCCCCCTGAAAATTAGGGATTAAGAGAGCTGTGAAAATCACCAAAGGAGGGAAAAAGACCTAGGCAAAAATTTGATAAATAGCATATGCGAGGAGGTAGGATGCTGCCAAGTATGCTGGGAAAGGATGACAAGTTCTCTTGTTGTTATGAGCACTGCTGAGCAAGTCTGAGGCAAGGGGATAACTGCTAAAAAAAATCTGTAATTATTGTTGAGGAGTCTCCAAGTTCACCCTCATGGATTCATGGTCAGGCTAGGGGGTGAATGGGGCAAGTAGTTTTGGCTGCCCTGTTCTACAGTTGGGAGGAACGTGGCTATTCCCTTTGTCTTACCATGGAATGGATTCAGATATGTAGATCTACCACTCTCTATTATGAATGGTTGTGTTGGATTGATGTCATGTATCTGTTAAACACAAACTGAAATCTTTTCCTTTCTCTGTTTTGAATGATCATATCTATTAGTTGTGAGGAATATATGCGAAGGAAATCTATATTTATATATATTTTTAAGACGTCTGCTAGAATGTTCACATCTAACTGCTGAAATATATATATTTGTTGTGGAAGATAAAATATTTTCGTGGATATAATCCATCTATTGTCGTGAAGTTCAAACTTAAACATCCTAACCCCGGAATTGTCCCTCCTATAAGTAAAACACTAGACGAAAGCACCTATAATTAGGTTGTATACGTAAATAAGAAAAAGGGGAGATTAACGTTAGTGGGGAAAATAATTTCTATAGTAAAATACCCCCGAAGCCAGTTATAGATTCCACAAAACACTGGTATTTAATCACCAAACTCTTATGGAAGTGAAATTATATTTATGATGCAGAGATCTAGTACTCTTGGTGTCTAATACACTGATTAAAGGAGACTCTGAGTGATTATAATAGAAATTAATTTTTACAGAAAAATTGTTGTCCTATTGTACCCTTTTGTGGATTATATGCGTACAAGACTCTTAAGATTTGACTTTCGTAATTCTGGTAGATAACAGATATTGAATCCTTCTACACCTACTGTCTCATAGAATGGAATTAAGAACACCAATAAAAGACAATGTTTGAAAAATTAAATAGATCTTGAAAACCCCTTTTGATTATCAGATGCTAAACACTCTTGAGAATTGATGCATATCAGGAGATTTTATGCTTTCCTTGTTTTGTTTAAAACGGCCTATCCTTTTCATGGTTAAGGTCTATGACGAATTTAGAAAATTGTAAAACCCAGAAGTGCAAGTCAACTTTCCCTTTTTCGCATTTCGGAAGTTGTTGCAGGTGAGGTTTGGTTATTTGGAATCACGAAACCCCGAACCCCGAAACCTCGAAGTGCATGTCCTACCTTTCCTTTCTCTCTTTTCGGGGGGTTTTATATGTTGATGTATAGACACTGAACTCATGAAGTTCTGAGTCCTGAAACCCCGAAGCGTTAGTTCAACCTTTTCCTTTTCACTTTTCGGAAGTTGTTGAGTGTTGTTGTTTGGTATTTGAAACCCCAAAACCCAGAATCTTGAAATCCTAAAAATTGTTAGTTATGCGTTCCCTTATTTTTTCGCAATTTCAGGAATTGTTTGTGTTTGATGTTTTGACTTTTGGAAGTCGCGGGATTCTGAAACCCAAAATCCCAAAGTGCTGGGAATTTTTCACATTTTGAAAGTTGTTGTCTGTTGTTGTTTGGTATTTGAAACCCTGAAACAATGAATCCCGAAATCCCAAAAATTTTTAGTTCCACGTTCCTTTACTTTTCACAATTTTGGGAATTGTTTGTGTTTGATATTTTGGCTTTTGGAAGTCGCGGGATTCCGAACCCTAAAATCATGAAGTGTTGGGCATTTTTCGCATTTCGGAAGTTGTTGTGTGTCGTTGTTTGGTATTTGAAACACTGGAACCCCGAATCTTAGAATCCGGAAATGTTAGTTCCACGTTCCTTTATTTTTTCGCAATTTTGGGAATGGTTTGTATTTGATGTTTTGGATTTTGAGGTCGTGGGATCCCGAACTCCGAAATCCCAAAATACTGGTGACTTTCACGATTTCGGGAGTTGTTGCGTGTGGATGTTTGGCATCTATACTCGCAAAATTCTGAACTCTGAAATCCTGAAATGCTGGTTAATTTTCACGATTTCGGGAGTTGTTGTGTGTAGATGTTTGAGTGTTTTACTCGTGAAACCTAGAAATTTGAAATCCTGAAATGTTGGTCACCTTTTGCATTTTTTAGAGTTGTTGTGTGTTGATGGTGGGTTGTTGTACTCTCAAAACCCCGAAACCCCCGAAGTGTTGGGCCCATAGTCTCTTCGTATTTCGTATCTTCGACAAATAGCATGGTTTGTTGTGTTGTTTGGCATTAGTTATCATCGAAACCTAATTAACCTCCATTTTCCACAAAAATTGTAGTACCATGGTAGGAATGTTTGTTATAGGAAAAACTCTAGTAGTGTAATGAATGGACCAGTAAAAGAATGTTGAAGAGTCTTCATTCCAGATAGAGGTATGGAAGTAATAGACCGTATTACAAGTCGTTTGTATCTCAAACATATGGTATGTAAGGATTTGGTCATAAAATCCCAAATTTGCTTGTATTGTTAAGACCGTGGTAGTGTTATAGATACAAATAGATAGAAAAGTAATTATAAATTACAGGATATTAGATAAACATTGAAGTGATGAGTAAACACTTTTTATATCGTCGATTAGGAAACTTTAAGTTGAATGGTAAGGACAGCCGACGACAGTAAGGATTTTAACAAACTTTCAGACTCAAGCCTTATAACAGAAAGCTTACTTGCTTGAAATCTCGAAACTTTTCATGGATAAATGTACCAACAACCTTTTTTCTTTTTGTGACAGTTTTTGAGGTACATTACATATGGTATCAGAGAAAATGTTACAACACTAGGCCTGAACATGACCACATTAATTGCTTAGTATATATTCTAATTTATGGAAAAACTAATAAATCTTATGGATTACAAACATAAATCTTTTCTATTTTGTGTTGAATAATGGCAACTCAAGAAGGTGCAAAAATCAAGGTGGAAGAGAATCCACAACAAGGACCTCCTAGAGATCTAAGACATAACAGTGATGGAAGCTCACCCACGGAGGTGTTGGAAACAATGAGGAACCTTATTGTTGAACTACAGGTTTTCAAGGACGATAACGAAAAATTGAAGAAGGCACAGCAGGAACAACAAGAGATAAATGAAGTCCTACTGTGTAGTATAATAACCAAGAAGAGCCCAAAATATGATAACCATGAGGAAGAGGTCAGCAAAAGGGACTCCAAGAATTCTGGTGCAAAGATAGAAAAAGGAGATAGTTCATCTGAAGGGACACCTTCAGCTGAAGACAAAACCATACTAGACAAAAAAAGAAAACAAAATGACCACCTTGAAGGAGAATTTAAAAATATTAAACCAACTACTTTTGATGGAGAATCTAGGACAGGAGAAGAAACTGATGCAAGGTTGTTGGACATAAAAAAATACTTCCAAATCTACAACTATTCTAGTAACATGAAGGTCAGAATGGCCATCTCCAATCTGAAAGGGAAGGCCAACATATGGTGGCAGGACCTGAAACTAGCCAAGGGCCTAAAGGAGAAACAGTTGGAATGTTTCAACTTCAAGAAGTATTTCAAGAAAAAATACCTTTCTGAAAGATATTATGAAAGGAAGACAAAATAATTTTATGAATTACGACTTGGACAAATGATGATCGATGACCTTATAAATAAATTTTTGGAACTACTAAGGTTCGTACCATACATCCGGGAGGATAAAGTAAAAATCCAGTGATTCTTAAGTTGTTTACCACAGTCCTACAGGGACATAATTGAGTTTGACAACCCCAAATCCTTGAGTGTGGCATTCATAAAGGAACGAATGTGCTATGACCAATATAAACAGTGGGTAGAGTTTCCCAAGACCTGGAAAATTAAGAAGCAAGATGGAATGCACCAGCGGAAGAAGGGATACCAACCAACTCCTTATCAGAATGCAGCAAAAAGTTTCCCAGAGAAGGATTTTCACTCCACTCATCCGAATACGGAAGGTAGTGGTAAACTAGTAAACCTGGGAATGAAGAAGTTTGGGGACAACTCCCACGAACCACTAAAGTGTTGGGAGTGTGGAGAGTCTCATCTAAGGAGGAACTGTCCACGTTTAATTGCATCAAATAGAACTATTGTTCACAACTTGCAGGAAGACTCGACAGTGGGAGACATGGGTAGAATTCTACATCAGATAAATGCATCCATAGATGGTCGACAAGCTGACCACTAGTCCTCGGTGGTAGAAATCGAAGGTAAAATCCATGACACTCGAATTTATGTTTTAGTTGACCCTTGATCTACGTTAAGTTATATTACTCCTGATATAGTAGAGTTGAATAAACTTAAGAAACAAAAGCACGAAAAATCTTGGCTTGTACAACTAGCAACAACTGCTAAAAGAAAAGTAGTTAACTTTATTTTTGATCTTGAGTTCAGCTTAGATGTTCAAAAGATAAGGAACAATCTAAAAATCCTACCAATGGGATCTTATGATATGATTATCGAGATGGATTGGTTGGAACAACACAAAGAAGTACTGGATTGTTATACAAAGATAGCTATAAAGATAATTTTGGCACTGTTAGAATAGCCCAAGGAATACCAAAACCTGTGTCAGTCAGACAAGTATCAGCGATGCAATTCAAGAAAAGTATTTGAAAGGAATGTCAAGTTTACTCCATCCAAGTAACAAATCTATTAGAAAAAGAATATAAGCCAAAGTTAGAAGACTTTGTTGTCCTACATGAATTCAGAGACATGTTTGTTGATGAGATACTAGAATTTCCTCCTAGGAGAGAAACAGATTTCTCCATAGAATTACTAGCCGGATCAACCCCTATCTCAAAAGCACCCTACTGAATGAGTCTACCAGAACTGACTAAATTAAAAATACAATTACAGGAATTGTTGGACAAAAAGTATATCAGACCAAGTGTCTCACCATGGGGAGCCCCAGTCCTCTTTTTGAAAAAGAAAGACGATACTCTAAGACTATGTATCGATTATAGACAACTGAACAAAGTGACCATTAAGAACAAATACCCCTTACCCAGGATAAATGACCTATTCGATCAAGTTGGTGGGGCCAAGATCTTCTCAAAATTAGATTTACGATCTAGTTATCATCAAGTTAGGATAAAGGACCAGGACATAAACAAAATAACTTTCCGTACAAGATATAGACACTATGAGTTTGTAGTCATACCTTTCGGACTCACTAATGCACCAACCACATTTATGTGTTTGATGAACAACATTTTCATCCAATACTTAGATAAGTTTGTAGTAGTATTTATCAATGATATTTTGGTCTATCCTAAACGGAGGAGGAACATGATGAACACCTAAGAATAGTTCTGCAAACACTAAGGAAACACAAGCTATACACAAAATTCGATAAATGTGAATTTTATCAAAAAGAAATACAATACTTAGGACACGTCATTTCCTCGGAAGGTATTCTCGTATATCCAAAAAAATAAAAAATCCATTATGGAATGGCCAATACCTAAGGATGTGGCAGATATCCGGTCATTCATGGGAATCACCGGATATTATCGTAGATTTATAGAAGGGTTCTCCAAGATAGCTTACCGTATCACGTCATTACAGAAGAAAGGAACCAAGTTTAACTGATCGCAAAAGTGTCAAGACAGTTTTAATAAGTTAAAATAATTATTGACATCAACACCCATTTTGAAGGTAGAAAACCTAGATAAAGACTTCATAGTATGCGTTGATGCAAGTAAAGAGGGACTAGGTGGTGTTCTAACTCAGGAAGGACACGTGATTTGTTATGAGTCCCAGAAATTAAAATAACACGAGCGAAATTATGTCACTCATGACTTAGAATTGGCAACACTAATACATGCCTTAAAAATGTGGCAACACTATATAATGAGCAGAAAATTCTTACTATTGACGGATAATAGCGGGGTGAAATATATGTTTAACCAAGAAGACCTTAATGCAAGACAAGCAAGGTGGCTAGCTTTCCTAATCAAATTCGACTTCCAGGTCAGACATATCAAGGGTAAGGAAAATAAAGTAGAAGATTATTTAAGAAGAAGAGTCCATGGGTTATTTGAGATAAATATCAACAGAGCAGAAAGTGACCTGGAACAAAGACTAAAAACAACAGGTAATAACGACGAAAATTACACTAAGATGATGGAAGAATTTCAAAACAATATCACAAACTCATATAAACCAGATATAAGTATCGACAAGAAGGGGATATTAAGATTTAAAAATAGACTTTACATACCAGATTCAACAAAGCTAAAATTAACCATTTTAGACGAAGTGCGTAAGAACCCGTATTTTGGCCATCTAGGTTACCAGAAAACAATAACAACACTCATAAAACTATTTTACTGGCCTAACATGAAGGGAGAAACATTAGAGTACTTGGCTAGGTGCCAAGATTGTCAGCGATTTAAGGTTGAACACCAACATCTAGCCGACCTGTTACAGCCATTACTAGTACCAGAATGGAAATGGGAGACCATATCACTGGAATTTAAAACAGGTTTGCCTAAAACTCAGAAACAAAATGATTCTATCATGGTTGTAATCGATAAACTCAGTAAGTCTGCACAATTTATTCCTGTAAAGTCTACTTTTAAAGATATTAATATTGTTGAAATATTCATGAAATAAATTTTTAGACTGCATGGTGTTCCCAAAATGGTGATTTCAGATAGAGACGTAAAATTCACATCCGCTTTTTGGAAGGAATTGTTTGCAGGGCTAAATACTAATTTGAATTTCAGTACGAGTTATCATCAACAAAAGGATGGACATACCAAAAGGACAAATCAAATCATAGAGGATATGCTCCGCATGTATGTAAGAACAAAGCCGAACAAATGGGAAGACTACCTACACTTGGTAAAATTTGCATATAACAACGGGTACCAAAATTCGGCTAAGTTGAGGCCTTTCGAAATACTGTACGACAGAAAGTCTACAACTCCAATTAGTTGGGATAACCCAGCTGACAGACACATAGTTGGACCAGAGATGCTCCAAGAAATGGAGAACATGGTAAGGAAGGTACAACAGAACTTGAAAGAAGCACAGGACAGACATAAGAGATATGCAGAACATAAGAGAAGACACTTGGAATTTCAAGGGGGAGACCATGTTTATTTGAAGGTCAAAGCCCAAAAAATCTTGTTGAAGCTAGGGAACTGTGCCAAGTTGGCACCTAGGTTTTCTGGGTCCTTCGAGATACTAGCTCAAGTTGGACCCATAGCATATCAACTTGCAGTTCTAGCTAATCTAAGAATTCATAATGTATTTCATGTATCTTTGTTGAAAAATTATGTTCATGACCCTACTCATATGATTTATTGGAACTTGGTGTAGGTGGAACCCGAAGGTAAGTTCTAGGTGGAACCCCTACACATTCTGGACTGGAGAGAAATTACACTTTAGAATAGAGTCATCACTCAGGTAAAGGTGCAATGGAAGCACTTTAGTCCTGAGGAGGCCACTTGCAAATTGGAGGGAGATTTGTAGAAATCTCATCCAATCCTGTTCCAAGAAAGGAACAGACACTGAGGAAAGTGTTTTATTGAAGGGGGAAAGAATGTGACATCCCTAAAAATAAAATATTTTATTTTTGTATGCTGGAAATTTATTTCCGTTTTTGGCAAATTTGAATCTAGAATTTTTTTGCCATTTATGGCAATTCTGAATTTCGAATTTAATAATTGTATTTAATTATTGTGACTGTTCGGCAGAGATATGTTTGGACTCAACTAACTATTTGACTATGACACTTGTATCACAACAAAATATTTATATTAGTTGCAGGAGGACAAATGGAACAACCATGTTAAAATTAGTTGACCATGACTGCATGAGTGGGGAACATGTTGGAGCTGCCTCTGGGTTGATTATGAGAAGTGGAAAATCATAGATTTGGCCACTGGAAGCCCCTAAAAATCAAGGATTAAGAGAGTTGCGAAAATCCACAAAGGAGGGAAAAAGACCTGGGAAACAATTGATAAATAACATATGCGAGGAGGCAGGATGCTACCAAGTATGCTGGGAAAGAATGGCAAATTCTCTTGTTGTTATGAGAACTTCCGAGAAAGTGTGAGGCAAGGGGATAACTGCTAAAAAAAAATTGGAATTATTGTTGAGGAGTCTTCAAGTTTACCCTCATGGATTCATGGTCAGGCTAGGGGGTGAATGGGGCAAGTAGTTTTGGCCGCCCTGTTCTACGGTTGGGAGGAACGTGGCTATTCCCTTTGTCTTCCCATGGATTGGATTTAGATATGTAGATATACCCCTTTCTATTATAAATGGCTATGTTGGATTGATTTCATGTATCTGTTAAATCCGAACTGGAATCTTTTCCTTTCTCTGTTTTGAATGATCATATCTATTAGTTGTGAGGAATATATGCAAAGGAAATCTGTATATATATATATATATATATATATATATATATATATATATATATATATATATGTAATACGTCTACTGGAATGTTGACATCTGACTGCTGAATTATATATATATATATATATTTGTTGTGGAAGATAAAATATTTTCATGGATATAATCCGTCTGTTGTCGCGAAGTTATAACTTAGACATCCCAACCATGGAATTGTCCCTCCTGTAAGTAAAATGCTAAACAGAAGAACCTATAATTATGTTATATACGTAAATAAGAAAAAGGGAAGATTAACGTCAGTGGGGCAAATCCTTTCTACAGTCAAAGACCCCGGAAGCCAGTTATAGATTCCATGGAACACCGATATTTAATCACCAAACTCTTATGGAAGTGAAATTATATTTATGATGCATAGATCTAGTACTGTTGATGTCTAATACACTGATTAAAGGATACTCTAAGTGATTATAATAGAAATTACTTTTTACAGAAAAAAATTTGTCCTATTGTACCCTTTTGTGGATTATATGCGTATAAGACTCTTAAGATTTGACTTCCGGAATTCTGGTAGATAATGGATATTGAATCCTTCTACACCTATTGTCTCACAAAAATGGAAGTAAGAACACGAGTAAAAGACAAAGTTTGAAAAATTAAAGAGACATGGAAAACCCCTTTTGATTATTAGATGCCAAACAATCTTGAGAATTGAAGCCTATCAAGAGATTTTATGCTTTCCTTGTTTTGTTTAAAACGGCCTACCCTTTTCACAGTTAAGGTCTATGACGAATTTAGAAAATTGTGAAACCCCGAAGTGCTAGTCAACTTTCCCTTTTTCGCATTTTGGAAGTTGTTGTAGGTGAGGTTTGGGTATTTGGAATCAAGAAACCCCAAGCCCTGAAACCCTGAAGTGCGTGTCCCACCTTTCCTTTCTCACTTTTCAGGGGTTTGTATATGTTGATGTATAGATACTGAACTCACGAAGTTCTGACTCCTGAAACCCTGAAGTGTTATTTCAACCTTTTCCTTTTCTCTTTTCGGAAGTTTTTGTGTGTTGTTGTTTGGTATTTGAAACCCCAAAACCTCGAATCTTGAAATCCTGAAAATTGTTAGTTTCGCATTCCCTTATTTTTTGCAATTTTGGGAATTGTTTGTGTTTGATGTTTTGCCTTTTGGAAGTCGTGGGATTCTGAATCCTGAAATCCTGAAGTGCTGGGCATTTTTTTCATTTAGGAAGTTGTTGTGTGTTGTTGTTTGGTATTTGAAACCCCGAAACCCTGAATCCCGAAATCCTGAAAATCGTTAGTTCCGTGTTCTCTTATTTTTCGCAATTTCGGGAATTGTTTGTGTTTTATATTTTGGCTTTTGGAAGTCGTCGTATTTCGAAACCCAAAATCCCGAAGTGTTGGGCATTTTTCACATTTCAAAAGTTGTTGTGTGTTGTTGTTTGGTATTTGAAACCCCGAAACCCCGAATTCTGGAATCCCGAAATGTTAGTTCCACGTTCCTTTATTTTTTCGCAATTTTGGGAATTGTTTGTGTTTGATGTTTTGGCTTTTGAAGTCGTAGGATCCTGAACTCTGAAATCCTGAAATACTAGTCACGTTCATGATTTTGAGAGTTGTTGCGTGTGGATGTTTGGATTCTATACTTGTGAAATCCTGAATTCTGAAATCCTGAAATGCTGGTGACTTTTCGCGATTTCAGGAGTTGTTATGTGTAGATGTTTGGGTGTTTTACTTGCAAAACCCCGAACTCCAAAATCCTGAAATGTTGGTCACCTTTCATGATTTTGGGAGTTGTTGTGTGTTGATGGTGGGCTGTTGTACTCGTGAAACCCCGAAACCCCCGAAGTACTGGACCCACAGTCTCTCTGTATTTCGGATCTTTGACAAATAGCATGGTCCATTGTTTTTTTCAGCATTAGTAATCGTCGAAACTTGATTAACCTCCATTTTCCACAAAAACTGTAGTAACATGGTAGGAATGTTTGTTATAGGAACAACTCTAGTAGTGTAATGAATGGACCAGTAAAAGAACATTGGAGAGTCTTCATTTCGGATAGAGGTATGGAAGTAACAAACCGTATTACAATTCGTTTGTATCAAAAACATATGGTATGTAAGGATTTGGCCATAAAATCCCAAAGTTGCTTGTATTGTTAAGACCGTGGTAGTGTTATAGATACAAATAGATAGAAAAGTAATTATAAATTACAGGATCTTAGATAAACATTGAAGTGATGAGTAAACACTTTTTATATCGTCGATTAGGAAACTTTAAGTTGAATGGTAAGGATAGCCAACGACAGTAAGGATTTTAACAAACTTTCAGACTCAAGCCTTATAACAGAAAGCTTACTTTCTTGAAATCTCAAAACTTTTCATGGATAAATGTACAAACAATTTTATTTTTTTTTGTGACAGTTTTTGAGGTACATTACATCATGTTTCTTTGTTGAAAAAGTATTTTCATGACCATACTCATAGGATTGATTGGGACTTGGTGCAAGTGGAACCAGAGGGCAAGTTCCAGGTGGAACCTCTATGCATTCTGGACCGGAGAGAAATAGCACTTCGGAACAGAGTCATCGCTCAGGTAAAGGTGCAATGGAAGCACTTTAGTCCTCAGGAGGCCACTTGGGAGTTGGAGGGAGATTTTCAGAAATCTCATCCAACCCTATTCCAAGAAGGGAACAAACACTGAGGACAGTTTTTTACTGAAGGTGTAAAGGATGTGATATCCCCTAAAAATAAAATACTTTTTTTTGGAATTTAAATTTGCTAGAAATTTATATCCGTTTTTAGTAAATTCGAATTTGGAAAAATCTTTGTCATTTATGGAAATTCCAAATTTTGAATTTGATATTTGTAATTAATTATTGTGACTATTGGGCAAATATCTGATTGGACTCAATTAACCTTTTGACTATGACACTTGNTATATATATATATATATATATATATATATATATATATATATATATATATATATATATATATATATTAATTGCAGGAGGACAAATTGAACAACCATGTTAAAATCAATTGATCATGACTCCATGAGTGGAGAACATGTTGGAAATACCTCTGGGCTGGTTATTACAAGTGGAAAATCAGAGATTTGGCCATTGGGAGCCTCTGAAAACCAAGGATTTAGAAATCTATGAAAAAATCCCCAACGGAGGGAAAAAGATAGGGGCAAAATTGATAAATAGCATATGAGAGGAGGCAGGACGCTACCAAGTATGTTGGGAAAGATTTTGAGCTCTCCTTGCTGTTATGAAAACTACGGATTAAGTGTGAGGCAAGAGGAGCCCGATGAAATGGATTTTTCCTTGCTGTTATGAGAACTGCTAAGTAAGTGTGAGGCAAGAGGATAACTGTTGGAATTGAAGGACATTGTCGAGGCAGGATTTCCAAATTCGCCCTCATGGATTCATGGTCAGGCTAGGGGGTGAATTGGGAAAGTGACTTTGGCTGCCCTATTCTATGTTTGGGAGGAACGTGGTTGTTCCCTTTATCTTTCCATGAACTGTTCCAGATATGTAAACCTTTCCTTTTTTGTTTGCATGTCATGGTGAATTATTGACTGATCGAATTGCATCTGCTTAAGAATGAATGGAGTACTCTATTTTATATATTTATGAAGGAATGAAATGAAATGTAGGGTAAACCCATAGAGTTTGAATTGTTAGCTATCGAGGAAAAATTATTTTAGTGTCTTTACCGGAAGGAAATCGAGATTTGGTAATTTATTAGAAAGCATAGCCGTGTTAAATAGAATACTATTTCATTATATTATACTAGAGATCATCACCAGATCAATGTCTCATATGTATATCCAGTTATTTTTTCTTTTTGATATAAGATTTGTGCAGATGATATCCCAGAAGTAATTATGGGGTTTAAAACTTTTACATACCTATGTGGGCAGGCATCTCCTTGTGGATTATCTCTTAATTCTGGGCGATTTGTTATATCGAATTAAATTACTGTTGGAATGATTACACAATAGGAAATAGCTATGTGTGCGGATATATATAAATATATATTTGTATAGATAACCATACAAATTACATGACTCATTTTAAATGCCTGATATAGGTATATTCAACAGGTGAGAAACATAATGGAAGACAAATAGTCTAATTAATCATAAATGCATTTTTTGGAAATAAAATAATGAAAAAGAATAGCCTAACTAGTCATAGTTGAACTTCATGGAAATGAAAGGATGGGGAGTTGCGTAAGCATAAGGGTTCAGAGACATTTAATCAGAACCTTTACCGAAAAATTCTGTTTAATTGTCTAAACCCTAGAGAATAAAGTGGTGTGAAAAGCTGAAGTCAATTAGGTTTCGACGATTACAAATGCCAAACAAAAAAAATAAGAAGTGTCGAATCGTGAAATTTGGAAGCACTGTGGGCCCTGCATTTCGGGATTTCGGGGTTTTTGTTTTTTTGAACACTTGATGCATAAACTAAATGGAACAAGAAGTGTTGAATCGCAAAATGCGAAAGGACTGTGGGCCCAACATTTTGGGGTTTCGGGGTTTGAGATTTCGGGATTTAGTAAAGCAAAGGAACTCCACGCATGTAATAATAAAATTCTGAATGCCGAAATAGTAATTGGGTATTTTACCTTCTTTTTATAATATGCTTAAGTACCGAATCTCGAAATGCGAAAGGACTGTGGGCCGAGCATTTCGGGCTTTCGGGTTTCTGGATTTCGGGATTTAGTAAAGCAAAGGAACTCCACGATTATGTAATAAGGAAATCCCGAATGCCGAAATAACAACTTGGTATTTTACCTTCTTTTAAAACATGCTCAGTCTTTGTTTGAATGATTCATGTATCTGATTTTATGTGTCTAATTATGATCAGTTGAAATATTTTCCATGGATGACATCTGTTCATTGTAAGAAGTTTATGTTCAAAGACTAAATTTTGGGAATGGTTCCTCCTGAAACAAAACGCTAGATAAAACTATCTACATATGAACTTGAAAGAATAAGATCCACCTACAGGAGCATTTTTAATTCTGAAATCAAAATTCTAGGTAGGATTGTCTATGTATAGATGAGCTTGAAAGGTACCGATCTATTTATAGGCATATGTTTACTTATGTAATTAAAGTTCTAGAAGATCTATCTTTGATTAATTGAATTGGAAGAAGCCTGTACATATAGTACTTCGAGGTTTCAGGGTTCAGGCTTTCGCAATTCAGGATTTTGGGACTCCGACTGCAACATTTATGCACCCTTCGAACTCCTAGGACCTGAAATACCGAAAAGGGGATTAATGGTTTTTTTTGCCTTTTCACATTTTGGGGTTTCACGATTCAGGATTTCATGGTTTCGCCTACAATATTTCTAGGCCCTTCGAACTCCCAGGACTCGAAATGATGAAAAGGGACTTAATTGTTTTTGGCATTTTCGCTTGAAATCAACAATCCAGATTCTTTCGGGATTTCACAAACCAGAAGTTCGCGATACGTTGACTCCAAAATCTGTTGCTTCCCCAAATGAGGAACTCTGAAATGACAAAATTGAAACACGAGATCAACGACTTCTGTTTCTTCTCATCCAACAGTCGCCACTCCTCCCGAGCTTCTGAATGCTAAAGGATTCTCAGTCTTAACCTCCTCACAGATCTACAAGATCCACTGGTCCACGAGATTTCGGTGCTTCCCCACGAAGAATTTTCATCGGTCGAACTCTCTTCTCAAGGATCTCTGGCCAAAATGTCTTGGCGTTCTTCCACCTAAACTTTACCTCTACAAGATGATTTCGTTTTTTTCCTCCCTTTGAATACTTCGAAGGTGTTACCCTTCTGAGCTTCATCTCTCTAAACATCAAAGGTTCCTTTGACCTAAGTGTAGACATTGCCTATATACATAAGTATGTTGGAGTAGTTTGAGAGTCAAGGGAAGTGATAGAATTATGGAAAGAATGTACCCACATAATATTTTATGTTCAAAGTAAACTAGACTGGTGTAGTAATGACATTATGGACAGAAATGAATCTTACCTTCTCTTAAATTCTAAGCTACTCATGCTAGTAGATGTTCTTCTGGACTAATTTAATGAGTGTGAAGGAACAAGGTCACTCGACGATCTTTTCAATTTTAGGGAGTCTGAAAATGAGCTTAACTATGGACTCCATGGGGGTTCCTTTTTCGTAACTAATCTCCAAGGCATGAAAAAGGTGATAAACTAAAACCGAGGAAAATGTTACATTTTCGTAAATTTAGTCCCTCAGGCCCGAAAAAAGGGTTAAAATTATACCTAAGAATACTCTTCTAGTGAACCAAATCTCCTAGAGTATACCTTTGTTCGTAAAATTGACCATTCAGACCGAAAAAGAGGTATACTATTGTCCAACAGACATGGCTTCAAGTTTTATTTTGGAGAGCATGAAGGACAACAAGACCGCTCGGAAATATTTTCATTTTTAGAGAGTGTGAAAAGGGCTTAAAGAAGACTCTAAGAGGTTACTTTTCTCAGTTAATCCAGACAAGATTGAAAAGCATAAATGTAGTCTCGTTGAATGTTTCTTTTGGATTTTAGAGCAAGGTTGAATGTAAACAAAATATGCTCATTTTTGGGAGTCCTGAGGGTGAGGCCAAGAGTGATGATGCATTAGATGAATGAGGCTCAATCTTGTAATCATGACAGGACTAACAAGGAATCCCGAGACTAAATCCATTAGAGACAACATGGATGCCAAAATGAAACAAGGATCTATCTAGGGAATCCATGTAAAGGTAGGCTCTACAAATAATGATGCAACCACCCTACTCCCCCATAGAGCTACACAACCTCCCAGTCAAGGATATCTGATTCAATTGACGGTTCTTATTAGTTTTTGGATTCCGTACTTCGTAAATCTCGAATCTCAACTCTTTTCCCAATTGATTTTATCTGGAGCTAACAATCCATTCACGCATGTCTCTCTCTGATCTAACGACTGTAATCCCTTCAGGTCTATGAGATTTGGAATTTTCAATTCTCAACTTTCACTTTGCCTCGAAGAATGAATATTTTTGCTGCGTGTCCCCTTGAATCAGACGGTTAAGATTCACTTCGCGTCTTTACCCGAAGTCCACAGATTTGAACGAAGTCTCACCCTAAATTTGATGGCTATGAATTATTTTGGGTCTTTCCCTGGAGTCCACAGTTTCATGCCACATTTCCTTTGGATCTAACGATTTATGTTCACTTCGGCCCTCCATATCTCCTCTAGATCTAATGATTGACATTCACTTCAACTCTCCAGTTCTTCAGGCTTCGGGAGTTTCAACTCTCAACTAAAACCCTCAAAGTGATTTACCCGGAGTTACTGATATGTTGACACATATCTCCTGGCGATCATCAGTCAGGATCTACTTCGGCTATTTCACCTCCTCCTTGTCCAAGAACTTCCGGAGTTGTGGATCTTGCACCACCTATCCTCCTTGATGATGGACAATCCAAAATTACTTTGAGACTTCAGAACATTAGCAAATTCACTCTCCTGCATGTGGAAATCACTAAGGCTCGTGCACCTTACTCTGATCAGATGACTATTAGTCCACTGCATTGTGATCCAACGACTGCTGTTTCTCCTCCTCCCAAGCTTCCAATTTCTCCCAAATTAGAATATTTGCTAAGTGTTCAAAGGTTTCGACCTTTTCTCCTCCTACAAGTCCGTCTCTTGGACCTCATATGCACTTCTAAAAAGTGCTATCTCTTTTGATCTTGATCTCTTTAAATATTTTGATTTCCCACGCACTCCTTGCGTTCCTAGGATTTCGATAACTCTGTTCAAAGGATTTCTCAAAAAAAAATTCTTCCCGCACTCCTTGCATTCCTCTATTGTAGTTCGTCGACGCTTGGTTTCTTCTTGACGTTGTGCACTCCTTGCACCTGGCCTATGCTCCCTTTGTTCTCCCTGAAATATTCTGAGTAAATCCAAGACTCTGTCGACGCACTCCTTGCATACGAGATGCACATCTTGCATACGAGTTTCAGAAGAGAAACAATTGAAACTTATCCAGTTTCATCACAAACTCATACAGTCAACTTGTAACAATCATACATGAACGAAATGAACTAAATAATACACACATAATGTAGCATTCATTCAATCACACATCAAAATGAATACAATCCAAAGGATTTGGACAATTCTATTTGTTATACTCATTCATGAAACAAATGACATAATATTGCATTTCTTCATTGTGTCTTTCTTCTACTCTATTATGTCTTTGTTGATCTCTCTCCCTCTCTCTATCTATTAAAATACAACAACAACTTTCTAAGGACTAGCTCCACGAGCTCTCTCCATCTTGTCTTAATGGTTACCTACCTTCTCCTATTACAATAACTATCAGTTATTTCCAGATAAGAGCCAACAATCTATATCTGCAACTCCTTACAGTCGTATAAGAATTTTACAAACAAGATATATTAAAGAATGTTGTTTCCAAAATCTCTCAAAAAATCAATTTACTTTTGAGTTAAATGTTGATTTGACATCTCTGCAATGTTGAGATGTCATATCCCTGCCTCCACGCTTGCATATTTGACTTTGAAAGCGATGCTCCTGCATCATAATCCTCTGGATAAAATATTCATGGACTCTTGTCCATGACCTCCTCCATTGTTTTTCCATCCTTCAAAATATCAGGCTCAGTGACCCAACTTGAATCTTCCACTGGATAATCTCTCCAGTTCACTAATTATTCATGATATGTCTTCCTCTCGGTCTTCTATCCAGCTCTTTGTTCAATGATTTTCTCCATCTGAGGTTTTTCTTCTATGGGTAATTTTTCCTCCCACTAAACTTATTTCTGATCATCTGATTCTCATGCCTCATATCTCCTGTAAGGATATAGGTCTGCAACATTGAATATCGGTGATATCCCAACATTGTTTAGCAATCCAATTTCATAAGAATTGGCTGCAAATTTTCTGAGAATCATGCATGGTCCTATCTTCTTCATCTTCAACTTGTTATATGTCCCTTTTGGAAACCTTTCCTTTCTCAAATGAGATAAAACTTCATCTCCTACTTAGAATTGAACTTCTCTCCTCTTCTGATCAACTCTCTTCTTATATTTTTGGTTGTTGTCCTGTAGATGTTCTCTGACTCTATCATGGAGTTTCTACATTTATGTTGAAAAATAGTCTACTTTAGAACTTCTGAACTCATCTTGATTCATATCTCCCAATTCAGTAATCCCTCTTGGTTGTATACCATACACAATTTCAAATGGACATTTCCCTGGGCTTCTGTTCATTGAATTGTTAAACACAAATTCTACTACTGCCAGTATTTGATCCCATTGATGACCTTGCTCAGTGACTAAACTTATTAACAAGTTTCCCAAACTCATGTTTACTAATTCAATATATTCATCTATCTGAGGGTGATATGATGAACTAAAGAACAATTTGGTCCCCAACCTCTTCCATAGATTCCTCCAAACGTGTCCTACAAATTTGGTGTCCCCGTCTGAGACTATGCTCCTAGGCAATCCATGTAATCTCACTACTTCTTTGAAAAAAATAATTCTATATGTGTAGCATCATTTGTCTTCTGGAATGGTATGAAATGTGCCATTTTTTAAAATTTGTCTACCACAACAAATATGGAATCACTTCCTTTCCGAGTTCTAGGCAATCCCAATACAAACTCCATACTGATTACATCCCACAAGCTTTCTGGAATCAGTAATGGTTGATACAAACCAGTGTTATGCTTCCTTCCTTTTGCATACTGATAAATTCTGCATTTATTCACAAACGTTTTCACCTCTGCCCTCATGCTCGGTCAATAATATGAATTTCTCAGCTATGCAAATGTCTTATCATCACCAAAATGCCCAGCTAAACCTCCATCGTGTTTCTTTTTCAACAGGTTGACTCTCATTGATCATTTTGGTATGCATAGTTGGCTTCCTTTGAATAATAATCCATCCTGGATCAAATATTTTGTCCATGGGATTTTTTCTCCCAACAAAGGATTATTACATGCCTCATAAGCCTCCTTAAAATTTGGATCTTCTCGATACATTTCCTTGAGGTGTTCAAACCCTAAGGTCTCTACTTGGAATTCTTCTACGATTAAACTCCTCCTACTCAAAGCATATGCAACTTTTTTAGTAGTTCCAGTAATATGTTTAATAACAAAAGTAAAATTTTTCATAAATTCTACCCATTTAGCATGTCTCTAATTCAAATTTTCTTGTTAAGTAATAAACTGCAAATCTTGATTATCATTGTAGAAGAAAAATTGTTTAGGAATTAGATAGCACCTCCACATCTTCAAAGCTTGAATCACTGCATCAAATTATTTTTCATATGTGGAATACTTATTCTTGGTATCATTTATCTTCTCACTGAAGTAAGCAAATGGCCTAGTATCCCGAATCAAGACTACCCCAATATCTAATCCACTTTCATCACATCTCACTTGAAATGTTTTCCCAAAATCTAGTAAGACTAGAATTGGTTGTTCTATGATCTTCTCCTTAAACACTTTGAAACTACTTTCAGCTTCCTTTGTCATACTAAAATACTTGTGTTTCTTCTTCACAATGTCTAACATGCATGTACATATACCACTGAAATTTCTGATAAACTTTCTGTAACAACTGGCTAACCCATGAAAATTTCTTACTTCGAATATGCTTCCTGAAGATGGCCATTCTTTGATTTCTCTCACCTTTTCTGGATCCATCTTCAATTCATTTGAAGAGATCACAAAACCCAAGTAGATGAGCTCTTTCTTCATAAAAGAGCTTTTCCTTAGATTTATCATCAATTTTTCTTGCTACAACTTTTCCATCACTAATGTCAAATGGTTTAAGTGTTCTCCCTCTATCTTACTAAAGATGAGTATGTCATCCAGATACACTATGAAAAATTTTCCTATGAATTCTTTCAATACTTCATTCATTAATCTCATAAATGTCCTTGGTGCATTTGTCAACCCAAATGACATGACCAACCATTCAAACAATGCTTCATTTTCCTTGATTGATGTTTTCCACTCATCCCCCTCTCTCATTCTTATTTGATGATATCCACTCTTCAAGTCTATCTTGGAAAAATAACTTTCTCCACTCAAAAAATTCATTAAATCATCCATCCTTGGAAAATGAAATCTATACCTAATGGTGATCTTGTTGATGGCTCTGTAATTTGTACACATTTTCCATCCTCCATCCTTCTTTGGACTTAACACAGTTGTTACTGTGCATGGGCTTAGACTTTCCCTGACTAAACCTTTTTCCAACAACTCCTGGAATTGATGTTTGACTTCCTCATTCTGACTAGGTGTCAACCTATAAGCTATTTGTTTAGTAAAGTAGCTCCTGGAATAAGGTGAATATGATGTCTTATAATCCTAATGGGTGGCGATGAGTTATGTAACTCATCCACTACTATGTCAGAATTTTTTTCTAATAGTTCTTGGATTTCTTTAGGTAAATCCTCCAAAGAAGTATTTGTAAGGATAAAATTAGGCTTCCTCACTACAACAAACTGTATTTCTTTCTCCTTCTTGAATTCATTCAAGAGTTCCTTCCCTCTCATGAGAAGTATACTTGAACTAACTTCCCTCTTTTTCTCTTTGTCTTCTATTGGCAACAACATATGTGTCCTACCATTCTTTTCTAAGGTATCAGTATTTTTTCTCCCAACATGCATAAATTTTCAGTCAAACTGCCATGGTCTCCCCAATAAAATATGAAAAGCATCCATAGGAATTACATCACATAATATTTCATTCCTATAACGTCCTATTTTAAATTCAACTTAGCATTGTTGACTTACTGATCAGGGGATCAAATTTTGCTCAATTTTTAAACTGCTCGGAATGAGACGAAAACAGTGCCATTGCGTTTGTCTCGTCTTCCTGATTTCGGCGGTATATTTACTTTCGTAAATGGAGTCCGTATGGAGGAGATATCACAATCTGACCACCAAGCCAAACAGGGAAAAATTTGGGATGCTGACTGTACTTGTCCGTACAGTCCGTACGGCCACGTGCAGGGCCATACCATCATGATGATGTGGCAGTTTGATGATGTGGCACATATTGGTTGGTTGTTTGTCGGCGAATGCTGTGCTGACACGTGTCACTATGCGGTTGGTTCATATGTTTGTGTTTATATAAAATGGTATGGAGGCCGCGGGGTTCGACCCCCGGACCTCCCCAAACACTAAAGTTTTCATAACATTCCGCTAACCAACAGTCTCGCCTTTGATCCTTGTTAATTATGCCTTCAATATTTTATTTAACATTGATGTTATGTTATAGAGGAAAGGGGGGCGGGCCGGGGCTTAAGCCCCGACCCATGGTTCCGTTGACATGTATATGACCATATATATATTGTGGCGCGCGCACATTACAATTCATTGCAATGTTATATAACATATATAACATAGTTATATGACCATTGTATTAAATCACACGGGGGTTTAAACATTGTGTTATGTAATATTTACACGAGTTTAAACATTGTGTTATGTAATGCACACGATTATGTATTTGCGCGGGAGTTCCACCGTTTGCACGGTTTTCAAACGGAATAACCACTTTGTAACCAAGCCCGCGATCGCTTGTGCTCATGTGCCCAGTACCGAGGCGGTTAGGGGCTGGAGGTGCCCTAACCATCCTACGGTTTGTACTGGTGCGCGGTTATGCATGGGACTGGGTTCTTTACGCTTTAAAGAGTGTGTGTGCTAGGTTGGAAGCACAAGGGTGCGAATTGTAGAACCAGAGACAACATAGTTGAAGGGGGAGACTTCAAGGAGGCTATCTTCTTCATTTTTCAATCGTTTCAGGTGCCGAAAGAGCCCAGACAGGGGTTTTGGGACGTTGCGGAGCCATTGGAGCAGTCAGTTTGTCAATTTGAGCATTGTAAGGCATGTTTTTAAGAACTTTTAGCAATTTAATATAAAAGATCCATTTGGAGGCTGGACCAGGAGATGTAGCCCTGAGTGGGGTGAACTCCTTTATCAAGTTGTTGTGTTTATGTGTTGATGTTCAATGTTTTATGCTGTTGTCTATGTTTATTTCTACATAAGTAATCCTTTATTATGTGTTGCAAATTGATCCTATTGCTTTAAACACATAACCTTTCACTTGCAATAATTATTCAAGTTTTTCAAGTCTTCTTCATTTTTAGATCAAGTTGGTATCAGAGCAAAGGTTTTGAAGACTTGATTGTTTGCAAGTTTTGTTTCTGATTCTCACAAGGTTGAAACTCACACGAGGAGAAGGTCAACTTGTGGAGCCAAGTTCTTATCCGACGAGGAGGAAGTAGTTTCGTTCACCGCAGATTGCAGAGAGACATTCACCAAGCATGGCACATGGAGAAAGTCATGAACGTGTTCCAGAAAAAGAAGAAGATCTCAGGCAGACTCTCATGCAGATGAGAGATATGATGAAGATTTTGTTGGAATGGAACATAATGTCACAGGGTGAAGGCTCTAACCCTTCAATGCATAAGGGAGGCGGTGGTGACAAGACTCCAGGCAGAGATGGAGGGAATGGTGCTTCT
>ML782251.1:987163-1000268 GCA_009831015.1 Picea engelmannii
AGCAATAATGAACTTTCTTAAAACAATGAAACCCAAACTAAAAGTTTTCTTTTAAAGCGAACTATTCAGAAGAAATCTGATCTTTCCCTAAACAATTCTAAAGAAAACACACGCTTTGTAATTGAAAGACACTCAAAGCAAGACACTAATCCTTCAAAACCAAACAAAGAAAAAGTGGCTAAAAGCAAATCAAAGGATGTCAAGCAGACTGTAAACAGATCAATATAGGCCCCAAAAGTTCAATCTAGCTATTCAAAGCAAAACTGGGCATAAAAAATGACAAGATCCAATCCAAAAACTTTCACAAACAAGTTCGCAGGCTAGCAGTATATTACAGTGCGAGAATTAAATATTCTCGCAGGCTAGACATAGGTTGACTGCGAGGTGTTCACACTGGACTACACAGTAGGGTGCGAACTCAGATGATTCTCGCAGGTGGATAAAGGGAACAGTGCAAGAATGTCTGTAAACACAAAATTTGGAAGAGGAATTTTTTTTTTAAGAGAACTTTCAAATCCAGAGAGTCTTGATGGATCTCCCACAGACTCAGAGACCAGAAAACAAGCAATCAAAGCAAGGGAAACTAGACTAACTAGGAAACAATCTGTTCCCCAATGGAGTTGCCAATTTTGTTTTTGGATAAATCCGTAAGTGCGGACACAAACCGATCTCCCTAGATCCACCTGGATCTAGAACAAAATATGACAGAATATACCACTTTCCCTAGATCTAACTATTGAATTAATTTGGAAGTGAGAAGAGGATATGTACCTTGTAATCGCTTCCTTGGTCTCTGTTGTTCCTTGCTTCGCTCCAGCGCTCTTGTGCAGTCAAGATCAAAACAACACAAACCAACCAAAGTGAAAGAAAATAATATATCCAATAGCTAATCTATACATATGATCAAGGAGTTATGTAATAAAGTGACACCAGCTTTATGGGAAAGAGACATATTATTGTATTAAATTAAATATGAAAGAGAGATTACAACCTGAGCCTTGTTGTCGTAAGGTCCCTTCCAACTGTCCTTCGTTCCCCACACACTTCTTGCTCCAAGGATTCTGAGACCATAGATCTGATAGCTACTCACAATCTATCTTGACAAGGCAAATCTCAAAGCCACTCCAACCAAGATAATAATTCCAAGCCAACCAAAAGCTAACTTTCTCCATGAGAACTCCTCTCCTTTTATAAGCTGAAGAAGATAAGGTGAGGATGTTAGGATGATCCCACTAAATCATGAAAGCGAGTAAGATCCAAACCATTCGAATGCCACCTCACCATAGAAGCTTCTCCTTCTAGAAGATTTGCGAAAACACTAATTTTTCCCACGTCTTGGAATGTTCGCGCCCTAGCTATAGTGCAACCTGCGAACTGTTCGCACCCTAGCTATAGTGAAACCTGCGAGAATTGGTCATTCTCGCACCCTGCCTATATAGCAACTTGCAAACTTCCCTTTTTATAAGGTTTTTTACATAGAAAAAAGCAACTTCTTTTCTCAGGAAAAGTTCTTCTCCCTTCTCTCTTTAGGAACTCAGGCCACTGTGACCCCTCTGAAGGCAACATATAGATTTACATCATTAACGATCATAGGGATGACGAAAATAATGTGTAACAGATGTGCAGTTGTATTTAGTTCTAGTTTCTCCACTATTGCTATGGATACTAGATTGTCAGTGCTCCCACTGTCTATGATCGCCTTGCATACTCTGTCTTTTGTATTGTGAGACGTTATGAATAAAATTGTTCATTGAGCTAGTTCCTCTACCTCCTTCTCTGGTTTAAGAAGCACTTTCCTCATCATCAGGTTCATTCCTCCTTCTGCTACTTCTTCTTCCACATGCTTCTGTGCTTCATAAATGTGTGCTTCTCCTCCTCCTTATTTATTTATCTCGAGACATTCCCAAGACTTGTGCCCTGGTTTTCCATGGGAATAACATCTAACTTTGCCTCCTCTAGCTCTTCCCTTTCCAATGGAGAAAAATTTTCTTCCTCCATGTTTGCCTTCCTTAGAACTTCCACCTTTCTCAGGGTGAATATGTTATTTGCCAACTTCATGTTTCGGTTTCTAGAACTTCTCTCTATTGGTTCCCTTAGCTCTTCTTGAATTTCCTCCTCTGTTTCATTGGATCTATTTCCTAGCCAATTTCTATTTAGATTTCAAGGCTTCTTGATAAGAATCCTCAAATTTACTAACAAACATCATGCTGATCTCCTCTTTTATTTCATATCTCAGCCCATTGATATACCGGGTTGTTTTTTCATCTTCATTTTCTTTCTATCCATCCCTGATATTTAGTCTGTAAAATTCCTCAGTGTACTCCTTCACTGATAAGATTTTCTATCTCAGGTTCTTCAATCTTCTGAACAGATTGATTTGATAATCCTTTGGGAGAAATTTGGCTTTCATCTTGGCTACCATCCTATACCATCTTTTAATTTTCTTCTTGCCCTTTCATCTACGATCGACTTGTAGTTCATCCCACCATAATGTTGCATGAACCTTCAGTCTTGTCACTTCATGATTCACCAAATTGTCTTATTTGATATCTTCGTAATCAAAGTATTTGTCCATAACACGTACCCAATCCAACAATCCTTCAACTTCTAAATTTCTTTCATACATTGGTACCTCTATTTTTGTTTTGGCTCCTAGTCTTGAAACAAATTTCAATAAGCAGTCTTGTGCAACATATTTTTCTACATCTTATTCGACCTCTATCTCTTCACTCTCAACTTCACTGATATCTCCAGTGTATGGTGCTCTCCTCTGCGTTGTTTCCATGGTGTCTAGTCTCATTTTGATTCGCCTCATTTCTTATTCCATTTCTAGATTCACTCTCCATCTTCTAGGTGGCATGATTCCACTGTGTCTCCTTCTAATGCCTATAAACAAAATCAACTCTTGATACCACTAATGATATCAATTTATCTCCTTTCTTCTTTGTCTGATGTCTAAAAAAAATTTCAATATAGCCTCTGATACCACATGATGCAGCCCCCCTACTCCCTTGTAGAGAAACATGACCTCCTGGTCAAGGATCTCTGATTCTTGAGTCAAATGACTCCCTGAAACCTTTATGGTGTCATTCTGTGTTTAAAACAGAGGCCCTTTCAGTTTTTTGTACCCGCGACCTTCCCCTTCGCTCTTCCAAAATCTCAGAGTTTGGGAGCTAGATCCTTTTCTGATAATCCCCTCCTTGATGTGACCTTAGGCGATGACCTCACATAAACAGGTGATTATGGGTGCACCCAAGAGTGGTTTGTAAAAAAAATGCATTTCGCCCCACAATTCACCTCGAGCCACCATGTGTCCATTTTCCAAAACCGTGGTCTCGATTGTGGCCCACCCTCAAATTTTTTAAGATCGAGAAGCTTCTATCCCTAAAATGTGAGGTGACTATTGATCTCATGATATTCACAGTGCTTTTACGCTTATGGATAAGATCTGTACCTTTCAAACCTGTAGAATAAATTTGACCCTTCCAAATCAACAAACATGATTTTCTTCGAGACTTCAACATTCTGATTTTTCAACTCTCAAACATTTCTTTCTACCATAATGACAGATCTTCTACCATGTTCTCTCTTCATTTGACGGTTCTAATTGGTTTCAGGATTCTGGACTTCAGAAATTTGAAATATCAAATATTTTCCCAATTTCGTTTATTCGGAGATGACAATCCACTAACGCGTGTCTCCCTCTGATCCGACGACTATAATCCCTTCGGGTATTCAAGCTTCAGAATTTTTAATTCTCTACTTTCACTTCCCCTCGAAGTATGTATATTTTTTTTGCATGTCCCCTTCAATCGGACGGTTGAGATTTACTTCGGGTCTTTACTCGGAGTCCACAGATTTTCACCACATCTCACCCTAAATATGAAGGCTATGAATTTCTTTGGGTCTTTACCTGGAGTCCACAGATTCATGCCACCTATTTTCTATATCTGACGATTGAGATTCACTTTGGCCCTTTGGCTCTCCTCTGGATCTGACGAATGAGGTTTACTTTGTCTCTTCGATTCTTTGGGCTTTGGGAGTTTCAACCCTCAACTGAAACTCTCGAAATTATTTCCCCAGATTTACTGATCTGGGGACACGTATCTCCTGGCGATCAATGATCAGGATCTACTTCGGCTATTTCACCTCCTCCTTTTCCACAAACTTATGGAGTTATGGATCTTGTGCCAATTGTCCTCCTTGACAATTGATGGTCCAAAATTACTTCGAGACTTCGAAACTTTGGCAAGTTCACTCTTAGGTGTGTGCAAAGCGCTAAGGCTCATGCACCTTACTTTGATCATACGGTTTTTATTCCTTTGTGTTGTGATCCAATGGATGTTGTCTCTCCTCCACCCGAGCTTCTAATTTCTTCTGACTTAGAATATTTCCTAAGTGTTCAAAGGTTTCAAACTTTTCTCCTCCTACGAGTCCATCTCTTGGAGCCCAACTGCACTATTGAAATGTGTTGTCTCTTATGACCTTGATCTCTTTGAATATATTGATTTCCCATGCACTCCTTTCATTTCTGGGATTTCGATAAATCTATTTGAAGTATTTATTGAAAACAAATTCTCCCTGCACTCCTTGTGTTCCTCTGCTCTAGTTCTTCGACGCTTGGTCACTTCTTGATGATGTGGACCCCTTCCACCTGGTCTAAGTTCCCTTTGTTCTCTTTTCACTCCTATGAGTAAATCCGACACTCTGTTGATGCACTCCTTGCATACGAGATGCACACCTTGCATACAAGTTTCAGAAGAGAAACAATTGAAACTTATCCAGTTTCGTCACAAACTCATATGGTAAACTCTTAACAATAATACATGAATGAAATGAACTAAATCATACACACAAAATGTAACATTCATTCATGAAACAAATTACATAATATTGCAGTTTTTCCCTACATCTTTCTTATACTCTATTATGTCTCTATTGATCTCTCTCCCTCTCTCTATCTATTACAATACAACAACAACTGTCTAAGGACTTGTTCCATGAGTTCTCTCCGTCCTGTCTGCAACCTATCCTATCAGGTCTTAGGAGTTACCTACCTTCTCCTATTACAATAACTATGATTTATTGCTAGATAAGAGCCAATGCTCTATATCTGCAACTCCTTACAGTCGTATAATACTTTTACAAACAATATATATTAAAGAACATTGTTTCCAAAATATTTCAACAACTCAATTTACTTCTGAGTTAAATGTTGATTTGACATCTCTTCCATGTTGATATGTCATATCCCTGCCTCCACGCTTACTTCTTTGAATTTGAAAGTAATGCTCCTGTGTCGCCTAATAATGACACTTCTAAAACAACAAAGATGGTTTTGTGTCACACTTCGGTGGGATCGGTCCTATGGAAAAGATAAAAGGACAATGAGATGCAAAAAGTGGAGTTGGAATCCTAACTTATATGTAAAAAGTTGGAAAAATGACTTTTGCCAAAGGACTTTTAAAAGTCACCCATCTCCCAAAAAAGTTACCAAAACAAAAGGAAAAGTTCATTGTAACATCCAATAAGAAACTCAAGGACCGATTTAAATGATTTTCAAGCCAGAAAAAATGACAAAAGGGTTCAAAACAGTGGGAAAAGGGCCAAAAAAGTCTATAAATAGAAGCTGATAGATCATTTTCACCATTGCAATTTGAAAGTTAACCAAAAAGGTAAAAAAGACCCCTTTGCTAAAAGCGTTGATTCAGGGAGCTTCAGAGGACGAAACAAACTTCCACTCAGACCAAGTAAGTATAAAATATTCCATCTTGCATTCCAATACTTCAATTATGCATAGTTTTTAGTTTTTTCGGGGGCGCTCCCTCTTAAAAAGGGGCAGTTGTTGGCCATTGACCAAGTTTTGGGAGTTTCTTGGTCATGTTGACCTATTTTGGGACTTCGACAGCCTGCCGAAGGAGGAGCACAAGACGAAGTGAAAATCATGGTATCTTGACCCCTTTTTGGGCCTCCTTTTGGGTTTTTGGCAATATGTAATGGGAAAGGGATGTCGACCCATGGGTTTACCCATGTTTAGGCCTATTTTGTATGTATAAATAGATTCTTAGGCTAGGAAGAAGTAGGAGATGAACGAATGAAAGGATAAGTTCTAGATCTAAGTGATGTGAATGTATGCTAAGTGCAAGTAGGGTTTTGGATGCTTTTTTCATAATTGTAAGAGGTTTGCAGAGCTGAGTGCAAGTAGTTGTGACAAATTGTGAATGGCTTGGTGTTTTAATGCAAGGAAGAAGAATATAGAAAGTTGCGCAGATATTCTATCCTATGTGGGGTAAGGGTTTGAGGCTCTGTGTTGTAATAGATTGAATGAAGGCACTAAAGACGAAGAGTTGGTGGACATAGCCCCAGGAGAGGGGTGAACCACATAAATCCTGTGTTATCTTCCTTTGTGTTGTCTGTATGTGTTTATGTATTCTTTTGCTTAGTGCTTTGAGATGATTAGATAGATCTTCTTATGCTAAGTTCTAATGATGTGTAGAATGTTAGATATGACATACATGAACATGCTTAGTGCTAGATATACTCCTTCTGATCCATTTGTATATGCTAAGTGATTGTATATGGTAGATTAGTGTGAATACTGTGAGGCTATGTTTCATCAGCAAAGTAGATAATGATTTCATGTTAAAGAACCGAAGGTGCTAAATTATCTATTAAGTAGAACAATCACAGATCTGTGTCCCAGATCAAGTTGTAAACACTTGAGTCATGCAAGCACCCCTGCCTCTACCTCGGGTAAGACTTCATCTTCTTCACAGGTATTGCTGAAAGGGTCGGTAGTTAGGTTTTTTTGGGTGCATTGTTGTAGCATTGAACCCTAGGTCTACCCCTATGCCAACAAATGGTTCCATTGTCAGAATTGAAATTGTGATTGATGGGAACCAAGGAAGAAGAAGCTTTGTGCAAAAATTTGACTTAAAACTGTGGAAGCTTTGTGCATAGATCTGTTTCCCTAGTGCACAGTGTTCTATTGATCTGTAAATATTTGTGATAAAGAAAGACGATCATATATAAAGAAAAGAAGTACAATCTGCAGAAAGGAAGGTCAGATCTGAAATAAAGAAGCTCGATCTGAAGAAAGGAGGTTAGATCTGAAGAAAAAGAGCAAGATCTGAAAGCTTTGTGCTCTAAGAAAGGTAAAAGTGGAAAGTTCTCATTAAAAGAGGTAATATATGTAATCTCTGTTCTCTGATAAAGGTACAAATAGTTAAAACATTTTAGATCTGAAAGTTATGTGCTTTGTAAAAGTAAGATAAGTGGAAATTTTTGTTTCTAGAGTATGGATCTAATTATGTTTAATAGATTCCTCGTTGGCTTAAAAACTGGGGCACTGATAGATGAAAAAAGATTTGATATGAATAGATCTAATAAGAATAATGAAAGATATATTATACCCTTGCATAGAAATAATTTTTGGACTAACAAATGGATGTAGGATCCTAGAAAGAATTTGTTACAGGTTAGTTATCATGATCCTAGTGCATAGTACAGAAGAGGTTGGGAATAATTTAAAATAAAGAGATGATTGACCCTCTATTACAGTTGCAGAAGACTGGGACATGTTGCTAAGGAATTCCCTGGAAGAAGACCTAGTTGTCTTTGATGTAGGGATATGGACCATGAAGTGTTGGATTGCCCTAGAATGATCACTAAGATTGAAGGATTGAATCTAAATCAAGAAAACTCTAAGGAAGATCCATAACCTATGGAAGAACCTTAGAAAGAATCAGAGAAAGCATTGCTATAGATGAAAGAAACCAATCACCGACATGTCAGATTATCAGAGATCTTAAAAGAAAAAGAATGCATTGAAGCAAGAGTAGGGGACTTCGAAATTGACTGTGTTCTGGATAACGAAACACAGATGAATATTATGCCAGAGAGAACCTAGGAAGCTATCATAAGGCTTGCTATGATCCCTTCACTAGGAGGAATAAGTTTATTCATAGGAAAGCTAGTAAACCTATGTGGAAGGCTTGCTTGGATGCCTATGAATTTCGATGGAACATCGACATAAGAGGACTTTGAGATTATTAAATTTGTTTAAGACAATGCCTCATTTACCATGCTAATAGAAAAACCTTGGATTGATAGAGATCAAGCCAGAGGAAAGGAAGAAGAAGAAATTTTGGAACAGAAGAAGCAAGAGTTAAAAGGCTTTATGACCAGAAGGATCGCGCACTTGTTTGAGGAACAAGAGAGCATATCGCAGATATTTAATACTAACAACTCAAATATCGAAGATAAGAGAACACTAGAGGATCCTCAGAAGATCAAATTACCTATCTGAGACACAGAAGAAGTATTATCCAGGAACCCTAGGAAATAATTTCAACAGCATGAAGTAACTAAGACCAGGGAAAATAAGAATCAGAATGAGAAAAGCATTACCGAGATGAGGCTCACTAGAAAGAAGGATAGAAAGGTATGAAAGAAAAGGGATAATACTGAAAGGTTATAGGAGGTTCTAGAGAAGACCTCACAAAAAGAAAAATTGCAGAATCAGAGCTTTGTCAAGATATTAGAAAAAGGATGCATGGTACTTCACCATGAAGAAGAAATATAGCCATTGGGGCTGATATATCCATTCGATTTCCACTCCGAACAGACAAAAAATAAATAAAGATTCATCATCAAACCATTGGGCCTTTCCATAATGGATCTAACAAGAGTTAATGGAGGCTCATACCCGTTGCAAGCCAACCGTTGTTGATTTACTTATTTAGCTCCTCACTCCATGCACAAAGAACACTTTTTCCAAATCGAGAATTCGAGCCTACAGCCTAAGATGAGTTTATATAGTGATCATTGTGCTCTCGTTCTCTATCTCATTACCGTGTCTAAGTTGTTCCCCGATACCTCAAATTTTTAACCCCGAGTGCGTATGTTGGAAGCATTGAGCGCTACAGATAAAGTTGTTGAAGAGGTTCTGATCGACTTGATGATAGAGAGAGTCATATCCGAGAGAGGAGTGTCTACCAGTGTACAAGAATCATCCACGAGAGCACTTACAGCTTCCCCCTCCACTGCTCGAGCAAGACCATATCGACCACCCTCAGAAAGATGATCTAAGCTCGTAAATGATTTTGAAACTGTGAAAATGATTCCAAGCATATTACCTACATATATCCCACCACTAAGCGGCACAATGAACCAAGTTATTGTGCCAAAAGATTTTGAATATGAATTGGTCACTACATACCTTTCGAAGGGGATACGTGCAGTGCGTGCAGACCAGGAAACGATCGCAGCGTTGAAGTTTAGTGACTTCAACCTTGGCGACGGGAAGGCATACAACATGCTAGCCCTGCATAAGTATTTAACTGTCACCATGGGAAAGAATTTGAAGATTGTCCCTCAGCAGTGCACCATGAACCTCGCACAGTCCACATTGCTTAATGTAATGAAGATTCCTCACTTCGGGAGGCATCAAGAAGTGAATGCATGTGTCAAGTTGTTGTTGTCCTGCTATCATGGAGGGTACTTATGGTTGAACCTCCGTATCATAGTGGATCTGACTTTGATTAATCACATCACAAGGCTAAGCATGCAAGGCCCTGACCCACACTATTTCTACCATGGAAAGACTGCAGATCACACTCTCGCCCAGAGAATAAAGGAAACTTATGGAAATGTAGAGAAGGGCACGTGAGGATAAAAATTCACCTCCATAGAGAATGTCATAGTGCACCTCGCTTGTTAGATGATCATAGGAAATCTAGTTCACAAGAACCGACCAACCCAAGTAACTGGATTCATAGTCGACCTCACAAGGAAGTGCGTGGAGGGCCTACATATGAATTGGACCAAATACTTGGTGAACCATCTAGAAATGGACTACAGGGAAGTGCAAGACCAAGGGAATGAGTTCCATTTTATCTAGTTGCTCATCTTAATCTCTTTCATCACATGGGAGATGTTGGAAGGTGCAACCTTCCTAGATGTCGAGCCCTTTCAACCACTGGTCGCAAAGTTCAGTACGTCGTGGTACTCTAGTGACATGAACGAGAAGTGGAAATCAAATGCCATCTTCCACATGTATTATATCTAGTTGAAGGTAGCCATACAAGCCACACCTCGCATAACCCCGAACACTCTTCACAGATTTAGACCCTTAATGAAATTCAGCGCAGACATCCATTTCATCTATATCACAGTGCGTGCTGATGAACATCAAAAATAGCTACATTCATACTACAAGTTGATGGAGGATGACTTGGAGGAGATTACCAAGGAATGGTCGGTGAACCTCCTTGTTCCAACGGACCTCGTAGAGATTTTCGATGTTCACAGCCCCGAAACTGCGCCAGATACAGTCGGACCTAGCAGGATAAAGAAGACTGAAGAGGTCCATGACCTAGATAGTGCATCCATGAAGACTACATCCATCTCAGTAGAGAAAGGAGATGATGGAATAGAAGTCAAATAGAATAAAGGAAAGGTTACACCACCTAGAGACGAGGACTATCCCTCAAACAAGAGGAAGGTTTCCCCTCAGAAACCTTCCTCAAGAAAGAAATTGAAAGCAACCAGGACCAAAATCGATATCACCCTAACCTTAGATGACTTCAACTTCATCGTTTCTGCATTGAATGATTCTTCACCGCAGATAGTAAAGAAGCAAGAAGCCAAGTAGCAAGAGGTGTTTAGTCACATCAAGGCCGAGGTTCAAGAATGGCAACAGGTGCTATAGTCCAGCCGTAGAGTTTCTACCGTGCCTTCGACAACAAGAAAAGTCGAAGCTCACCTTTGATACAGTCGATACAATCAAATCTCACCTTCGACGAGCTCAAGAAGAAACAAAACAAGATGCCCAAGTTTTAGTGAAAGTATAGAAAGACCTTGAAGACCAAAGAAGTGTTGCAAAAAAGGAAAATCTTGCTCTACAAGCGAAATGGGATGAAGAGAAAGAAGAGCTACAACAAAGCAAGGAATAGTTGCTGACCGAGAAACTTGAAGTTAAGGAAAGGGTCAACATAACACTTCTCTATGTGAAAATCGTTGAAGTACAGACCGAGGAACAAGTTACACAGCAGGTGGCACAACTGGAAGAGGTAATCCAAAAGTTACATCAATGCATCGCAGATCTAGAGCTTTGCGTTGTACCCGAAACACCTCAGGAGATAAGAGACCAGTGAGAAGCAACTTCTCACAGTGGAGTTGATAGATTAAAATATCTTTCCTTGGAGTGCAAGCAACTAAGTAACCAGAGTGCCCATACATATGAAAAATTGACAGAGAATCCAAAATTATAGGCGCTTCAGTCGCAACTCCAAGAAGAAAAAAAACATGCAGATACACTACAAGCATAGCTAAAGGCCCTATCAATTGTAGACAGAATGAAGAGGTCTCATGAACAACGTACAACTCAACAGAAGATCCATAGACTTCAAAGAAAAGTGATGGAAGTCACTCAACAACTTCAAACTATGCAAGACAAGGCATGTTTTCTCCTTACAGAGGTCGAGAGCCAAGGAGCAGAGCTAGAACAGGTCATCTTCACAACAGAACAATGCTTGGAAGGACCAGTGAATGACGCAGTAATCCAAGATTTCACTGAGCAAGAGACTACATCAAAGCAGCAAGTCGAAGTAGCTCGGGCCAAGCTCGAGGAGTTCGAGGCAGAAATAGTCAGCCTAGAGTGGCTTGTGATGAGTCATAGGTGACTGTTAGGGGCATGTTGTCCCTTTACCAAGTTTTGGGAGATTCTTGGTCATGTTGACCTACTGTGGAACTTCGACAGACTGTCAAAGGAGGAGTGCAAGATGAAGTGAATATCACGGTATCTCGGCCCCTTTTTGGGCCTCTTTTTTGGTTTTTGGGAATATGTAACGGGAAATGGATGTTGGCCCATGGGTTTATCCATGTTTAGGCCTATTTTGTATGTATAAATAGATGTCTAGGCTAGTAATAAGTAGGATATTGTTAAGCCCTAATATTGGCTCATTACCACTTAATTGGGGCATATTAGATTAGTAATGTTATTTTATTTATGTCGGCTTTAGGCCATTAGTTTTGATTTAGATTAGTAATGTTATTTTATTTATGTCGGCTCTAGGCCATTAAAACCTCCTAGTCTCCTATATATACCAAGGAGACATTTTCATTTTGAATCATCTTGTACTTGAACATTTAAGTGGGGTAAAAGGAGGTTGCCCCCTCGAAGAGGCTTATTATCTGATATTATCTCTTTTTCAAGGCGTTGAGTATTTTTCTTGATGTTTTTCTATGCTATATTGATGTTTGGTTCTTAACATATGGAGTCAGAGCTCAAGGTCTTGGGGTTTCGCTGCTACATCTGAGACACCGTGGAATTTTCGCTATAACTTTTTTTCTACAACGTTTCAGAAGGAACGGCTTAAAGGGTTTTTAGTAGACAGATCACGGTACGTTGGGTTCAAAATTCAGCTCCTGAGGCCTTATACTTTCGGAGAGACAGCCTGTACAATATAGGGTTATGGAATCATCCTGAAATGAGTCATTGAGGCATTTTCGCTATAAAACATTTTCTGTAACGTTTCAGACCCTGAACTCCGGGGGCCACTTACAAAAATTAGTTTTCTATCTGTGATAAAAAGTGCAGATTCTGAATCATCATAAATTTATAGATACACCTTGTGTAAGATAGGGTATCTGACTAGTCCTATTGGCTAGTCTCAAGAAGGTGTTCCAGGTAAAACAATCATAACTTCTTCCCAGAGAATCCAAATTGAGTGGGACTGGTTGAATTTGATCGTGGACAGTCTTTAGTAGTTTGGGTGCGAGTTTCAGAATTTGATATAAATTATTTTGTGCGGGGCATTCTATACAAGTGAGATCTCCTGGAAAGGCCAAAAATCGGTAGGTTGTGAGGAAGTTACCATAAATTCCACTTGGCACATCCAATTTTGATCAGACCTGTGGCATTGCAGAGAAGAAATATCAGAGAACTACCTAAAGGAATTTTTCATACCTAGAAGGGCCGAAACTTGGGAGATATAATAGAATAAATATTGTCTAGCAGAACCACCTCAAAATCAAGACTCAAAAGTGATATTTGGCCAACATGCCACCCAAAAAGGGACCTCCTACACCAAATAAGCCTCTA
>ML782252.1:38914-63340 GCA_009831015.1 Picea engelmannii
AATAACAATATTCCTATAGATTGGCCAATACTAACAAGATATAAAGCAATGCATGAAACAAAATCACCTCATATGAACCACATTCACCAATACAAGAGCCACACCACCATAGATCTTGACCTCCAAAGTCTTTATTCCATTAGAAAAAGAAAGATATTACAATAACAGAGTTACAACAAGCTATTCTTTCCAAGCTCCAAGCTAACCAACAATGGGAGAGAATGCTTGTATATATAGCCCAAGAGGCAAATGCCAAAGGGAGGAGGGCGCACCACATGTGAGCATAAGGCTGCCAAGTGTGTGGGAGAGGGCTGCCACCTCTCCCCACACTCCATATCACGCCACTTGTAGAGCAAAGGTGAGGTAGGGGGGCGCCACCTCTCAAGAGGTAGGCTGCCCTCTTTAAAATGCACCAGCTCTCCAAGAAGGGCGCACTTCCTTTTGAGCACATGCTCATAACTTGCTTACACCTCATCAACCAATCCTCAATCACATCGATTTTGTCCCTTGTGATTGCCACCTTGGCCTTTGAGCTTTTATTTCGTCTCAAACATGTCTCCACATGTTTTCTTAATTTGTGCCCTTGCTGATTTTTATTGATTTTATTTGACTTTTTTGTGTTTTGTGAGCAAAAATGACTTTTAAGTGATTAAAATCACTATTTTTGCTCAACTAAGTGGGTACTTAGATAATATGGGTGCTCTAGGTCCAAAAATGAGCATCCCCATGGCATATTAAGTCACCTAGTACCCCTTTTTTAACACATCTTTATTTTTTAATTAAAAATTGCCGAATTCTGGCAATTGTTTAATTAACTGAAAAAATTAAAAAATCCTAAGGGGGACTTAGTACATTTCCATAAGACTCTAGAGAATGTTTAGCATGGTAATATACATTAGACACTAGGCTTAGATCTATGCTCAAGCCTAACCATGGGCGTATACTCTAGCTCTAGAGGGATTGAGTGAAAAAACTCATAAATTATAAATTGCCTGAAAACGACAAAATATAATTAGTAAGTAAAAAAAAACACTCTAGAGTATAACTCATGCTTAGGACTTAAGGTGGCTCCTACCCACCTCTGATTACAATTTTTTACAAGTTCATTATGCAACATCTCTTATTACAATTTTTTATAGAAATGTAAAAGAAAAAGTGTGGTCTTTATGACCGGCTGAACTTCTGAACTTTGAACTTTGAACAATAATGTTCAAACTTTGGTGGCTCGCTGGAAGTCCATCCTAGTGCAACTTTGATGGATAACACGTACCATTTCTCTATATCCTTGCATGTCAAGAGTGCCATGAGAGTGTCCTCTTGGAACTCAGCTATTTTCGCAATTAACAGGTGTCGTTCTTTCTTGAATTCATTGTAAACTTCTTCGAACTCACCTTTTAGGTACACGGTAGTCTGCGTGGTGCCTTTATAGTATTCAACCAGGTGACGCAAGTGTTCTATCTCCTTTAGGGCAACGGCTATTTCCTTTTCGTCTCTCTTGGCTCTATCCAGGGTGGCATCCGAGAGTGCCTTTCCCACGCCGAGAAGTTCATCTGCTGTGTTGATCAAGTTCTCCTTTGTAGTAACCAAGATGGAGTGATCCAACGTGATCCTTCTTCTTTTTGTCGTCCTTTGCATGATGGCCTTTCTCTTTTGATCGTAGGAGATGGCATAGATACCTGCTACCTCGTCTACCCGCTCTGATATCTGCTGATCACCCCATGTGAGCGTGTTTCCCAGGCTGCCGATGGTGTATACCCGTTCAAGATTGGGCTCCTGAACTTCCTCGCCATGCCTCGTAGGCCCGGCCTTTGCTTGACGCTCGTTGGGGATTTGAGTATTGGGCAGAATAAAGACGTTGGGTACATCCTTGTTACTTACTTGCTCATTGGCCGCAGAACCGTTGATTTCCTTTTGCGGGGATTCTTTCTTCGGCTCCTCCGGTTCGGGCTTTTCCTTTAGAGCTGCCTCGGTATCCGATGTATTGGGTCTCTTTATTTCGAGGCCACTTTCGACTTCTGTTTCCTTTTGCGGGACCTCTTTTGTTTGAACTTCGGGTTCCAGGGAAGAAGTCTTCTCAGAACCTTTTTCTTCTTGGACATGCACATGGGTGTCGTGAGATGACTTGGGCTCTCATCGTCGCTGTATATATTTATAAACTTGATCAGAGGGCTAGGCGCGCGTGTTCCGACCAACACCCTGCCTGTCTCTGGTTGAGTCGTCCCGCCTGCCGGCGGCCTTACCGGTGATACAGTGGATTCTGAGCCATCCGGATTCCGACCCATTGATGTTACCAAGGCTTGTGAAATTGGGGTCGCCTGGCTCCATAGGGCCTCCTTCTTGGATATCAGTTGGAACCTTAGGTGTTATGAGGAGGGGTTATCCTGCATCTGCTTCATTAGCAGCTGGGCCTGCTGCCACAAAAGTCCCCCCGTCCCCTGTTCAACTTGAACCTCGGGGGAATCCCTGATTAGTACTGGAGATTCCTGATAAATTTCTGCAGCTCCGATGGTTTCTTGGGGGTCAGCCATCGCCTCGCTCGATTCTGATGCTATCGTCCCTTCTTGGGTCCTGAGAATTTCTTGCTCCAAGGTTGTCGCTTGCTCTTCCCAACTCATGGCCTTGAACCGGGTTGTTCCAGGGTCAGCCATCCTTGCCGCCACTTCGTTCCAGTCTTGAGCGTTTTCGGTGAAAATTTCATCATCGAACTGGTCATGGCCATAAGGCCAACAAGATGATACCTGTGATGCGTGTTTTAAGACCAGACCTTTGGGATCGTGTTTGCGAAAACAACTAGTTTGGAACCGAAATTCCAGTTGACTTAGCCCTTCTTGCTTAGCATGCGTGGTGCCTTTGACCATGTAGAAGCCAATATGAAACCCATAAGGTATGAAGGCCCACTTCTTGTCCTTTACTAATGTGGCGTTATAACCTTGCAGAATGGTCTGATAGTAAATTTCCCCTAACACTAGCCGATCGGGGACATATACAGGTAGCAAATGGGGTGTCCTTGTGGCGCCGAAAACCCTGATATAGGTTTCGCGCTCATCTAGATACTAGTGACTTACTTTCGATATAACCTTTTTTGCTTCATCCGACAACCTTCGACAGTCTCTTTTGAACAACAAAAAGTAAAGGCGTGCAATAAACGGGTCATAGATGAGAGAATAGGATTTCTTGTACCTGTTTTCCCATAGAATGTTGAAGTATACATGGATCGAGAGCTCAGAGGAGTGCCAGTTTAGGTTCATTCCAGAGAAAATGTTCCTGGCACAGATGACGTCCAACAGATACGAGGCCATATAGAAGGAGAGGGTTTCTCCCTCTTTCGACGTCTGGGCTTGTCGTATGCAAGTGTTCAGCTGTTTGGAGATGATGGCACCCCAATTGAAGCTCGTGTCTGAAATGGATACCGTATAAGCTAGAGGCATCCAAGCCTCTGAAAACCGGGAGCAATCTTTCTCCCCATGTAACTTGCAGAGAAGAGCCATTAGGTATATGTATGGTTCCCTTAGATTGGCCATCGGATACCAGCAGGAAGTCCGGTTTGTGAATTTTTTGTCTTCCCTCCACCACGACGCCATGATTTTGCTGGTGTCATGTGCTGCATAGAAACTTACAACGAAATCGGTGCTCAGCTTCTCCTTTGGCTCCTTGAGCTTGTAGTAACTTTGAACCTCTGATGGAAAGAAAACCCCAACACACTCGCCGTTATCATCATTAATCAAACATTTTTGTGCATCGGTGTGGTCAATGAGCCACTTTAAGAGCTCAATGCAAGGAAACACCAGAGTCCGGCTTGCCACCATGTGCAGATACGCCCTACGGATATTTGGAAGGACATCATCATCGAGTCTTCTTGTATTAGGATTGCTATGCGGGGTATACTCGAGGGGTTCTTCCTTCTTGATTTTCTTAAACAATTCTTCCCAGCGAGGGAATGTTGTTTTGGTCCCAGTGTTCGCCTCTGTGTCTCCGAAGGCCGAGGGATGGACGAAGACCTTCTTGGTGGCCGTCTTAATGACGGGCACCGGTTTTGGAGCGAATTTTAATTGCTTTGCAACTGCTGGGTAGGAGCCCTCTCCCGTTTCTGGTTCTTGCAGCTTTGGCGCTCTCGGGGATTTCCTGGTGGTGGGTTTCTTCGGAGGCATTGTTCCTGCAATTTAAACGGTCTTTTAAACATGCATACAGAGTAGCGTTGGGTTGAAACATATGAAATGAAGCCGAAAAAAAACACCATGAGCCCATACATACCTGTAATGCTCGCTACGATTGTTGTTTAATACTTAATGACCCTTGGGAGCCTTCTCCAGATTGTTAGCCTCGCTCTTCTATGTGTTCTGAGCTCCTTGCCGCACAGAACAGGATCATACAGAATGACTTAAGAGAATATAACGGGAGAGATCCTATTAGTCGTATCAATCAGTTAATACGAGTAGTGAATGCAATTCAAAACAAACTGCCGTCGGATCTCTGCAAATAAATTCTAACTGGTTGACGTCGGAGGCGTGAAGGGAGATGCATTGCATCGGCAGGCTTAAACGATCCTTGTTGATTTGCGGACGGAAAAGCAACTAATGCACGATCCACGACTTAACTAACAATTTAAATGTGTCGTACCTAACCTATCTAAGGGCTAAAACGTCTCATCACGTTGCGTTTCTCCGGTGTACAGATCGGGGATCGGCTACTATCCTTGCGTATATTTCCATTGATATACTTCCGACGGCGATGGCATCGGGGATCGGTGATCGTTGAAAGTTTTAAGTGCGTAGCTTCTTGGTAGGTTACCATCTTCGTAATTTTCGGACAACGAGAACGTTTCGGGGGTCGTCGATCAACGATATTATTCCTTTACTCGCGCGATGCTTACTTTTTCGTTTTTCTGCCGAAGCTGAACGGATCGGTCTTCGGTGATATCCTTAGTGGAGTTTATTCATGGGGACGAGAAGAACCTCCTTCTGCCGATGCCGATGAAGATCGACGCTTGGCTATATTGAACTTCTCAAGCGATTTTCATCACTTTTAATCTTTCCCGATGCCGAATTTCCTGAGCATGTTGGAGCAAACTATAGACTGTCGATTTCTTAAGTATTTGTTAAGTCCCTTTTAAAGTTAATATGATTCTTTATACGTTCAAGCAGACTTTAAACAATTCAGACATGAAAACATAAAAGATAAGCACAGGCAATAGTTTCATACTGAAGTGGAAACAGACGGTGCAAAAGATCAAGTGGTACCCAAAAAGTAAAAATGAGCATAGACTTTTTAGGGTGTGTTGAATGCTAAAGATGCTCCTCTCTACACCATTTCACGAATGTAATGATACCAGATTTCTATGTGTTTTGACTTGTCATGGAACACAGGGTTCTCTGTCATTTTTATGCAACTCTGGTTATCACATAGAATCATGGTTGCTTCTATCTCCAGATCAAATAGACCTGTCAACAATTTCTGAAGCCATATGGATTCACAACTGGCAGAACATGCATCAATGTACTCCGCTTCTGCCGTGCTGAGAGCAATACTTGATTGCTTCCTACTATGCCATGAGATCATGGCTGACCCCAGACTGAAACAACATCCCGAGGTGCTCTTTTTGTCAGAGACACTTCCAACCCAATCTGAATTGGTATATCCACTCAATCTGAAGTCATGATCTCCATTAGAACTGAGACCAAAATCCAACGTACCCTTAAGGTATTTCATCACATGTTTTGCTGCTTGCAGCAACAAGGTGAACATGTCTGGGTTCTACCAGAAACTGACTCAAGGTGTTCACATCAAAACATATATCTGGCCTGGTGTTCGTCAGATACATCAACGATCCAATGATCGGTCTGTACAACGTAGCATCAACCAACTCTGACGAAGTATCAACCAGGAGCTTCAACTTTGTTTCCATGGGTGTATTCATAGATTTATACTCCAACATATCAAACCTCTTCGGTATTTCAACTACATACTTCCCTTGGTTAAAGAAGATCTTCTCTGGGCTCTCCCAAACCTCAAGACCTAAAAAATAGTGCATTAGGCCAAGGTCTTTCATCTCAAATTCTGCAATGAGCTTCTTCTTACAATCAGTGATGAGCTTTTCTTCTCCAGTTAGAAATAAGTCATCCACATACAACAACAATATAACATGCTCATCATTCATAACCTTGAAGTACAGGTTAGAATCAACTTTACTCTTGGTAAAGCCCAAGCTCGTCAGGAAACTGTTAATTCTTCCATACCAAGCTCTAGGAGCTTGTTTCAATCCGTACAGAGCCTTCTTCAATATGTAGACATGTGTTTTTCTATCTTCAGCCTCAAACCCTTGAGGTTGTTCTATATACACTTCCTCTTCAATGACACCATTTAAGAAAGTTGTTTTCACATCCATATGGTGTAACTTCCATTTCATTTTAGCTGCAAGGGCTATGATGGTTCTGATTGAAGTGTATTTGGCTACAGGAGAAAACGTCTCTTCATAATCAATCCCTTCCTTTTGAGAAAAGCCACGAGCTACAAACCTTGCTTTATATTTCTCAATACTTCCATCAACAACATGTTTTATCTTGTATAGCCATTTAGAAGAAACCACATCCTTGCTCTTCGGTTTGGGAACTATTTCCCATACATCATTCTTTATAATGGATTGATATTCTTCTGTCATGGCATCTGCCCATTCTTTCTTCTGAATGGCTTCTTCAAAGCAAGTAGGCTCCTTCTCTAAGAGATCACACATCAAGGCCATATAACTGGAGAATGGCTCGGGTTTCTTGACTTGTCTCATGGTTCCTTCGGGGACACCATACTTTTCTCCATCTTGAATAAGTTCCCTTGCCCGGGTTGGCTTTCTCTTGTGGGAGATCGTCATCTGGGGAGGTTCTTGAGATTCTATTATGTCATGATCTTCTAGAATCTCCTCATCAGGAGAAGTTATGACTTCCCTCACTGGTTCTGCAACTCTAGGAGCTACAAGTTCTTCATATACTTCTTCAAACCTGACATCTTCTTGATTTCTTGAGTGTTGCATCTTCATCAAAGGTTACATCTCTGTTGATCTCAATATGATGGTAACCTGGTATATAAATTTTGAAGGCTTTGGAGACCTCACAGTATCCAACAAATATTCCCTTCTTTCTTGAAGGGTCCATCTTGGTTCTCTTCTATTTCAGAATGTGTACAAATACTGAACAACCAAATATCTTGAGATGGCTTACTTCTGGCTTCTTTTCGGAGAACATCTCTTCAGGGGTTTTGAACCCAAGAGCACTATGGGATATTGTATTCTGTACATATACTTCTGTTCTTGCCGCTTCTGCCCATAAGTGCATTGGAAGATCTTGATCGTGGATCATAGTCTTCACTGCTTCCATTATAGTTCCGTTCTTTCTTTCTTGCTACACCATTTTGTTGAGGATTATAGGGAGTGGTGAGCTCCCTCTTGATCCCGACATCTTTACCAAAGTTTACAAACTCTTTTGAGGTGTATTCTCCTCCATTATTTGACATGAGTATCTTGATCTTTCTTTCAGAGAGATTCTTTATCAAGGCTTTGAATTCCTTGAATTTACCAAACACTTCATATTTTGATTTTAAAAAGTAAACCTAGGTTTTGTGAGAGTAGTCATCAATAAAAGATACATAGTATACATACCCACTAATGGAAGTTGATGGCATTGGGCCACATACATCTGAGTGGATGATCTCTAAGACTCCCCCTTCTTTACTGTTGCTCTTCGGGAAAGGGTTCTTGATGTTCTTTCCTTGTGCACATCCATTGCACACACCTTCATGGTCAACCTTGAATTCTCATAGACCTGTGACTGACTTGCTTACATATGGTAATGCCTTGTAGTTGATTTGAGCTAGTCTTCTATGCCAAAGTTCACATGGATTCTCAATGGAATGAGTCAAGGCTGCTTCTGAGTGACCTTTTAGCTTATACAAGCCACCTTCTTCTGTTCCAATAACAATTGCATCTTCTATGATTTTTCCTTTAGACCACATAAGAACTTCTCCATCTACGAAAACAACTATGAAGCCTTTCTTATATAAGGCTGAGATAGAAAGTAAGTTCTTTGTCAAACTTGGTACATATAGTACATCCTTCATCTTCATTGGGGTCCCTGAATCAAGTTTGTAATTTGACTCTCCTACTTCTTTGATAGGGTACTGGTAATCATCTCCAAGTGCAACTTTCTGGGGAAACTTCTTTTCTGTAAGGCAAGAGAGAATCTCTCTTTGACCTGCCATGTTCTTGGAAGCACCACTATGTATGAGCCAAGTGTCCTCACTAGGTGACACTGATCCTGAGAGGGCAGAGATTAAGACATAGTCTTCAATCTGTTCTTTTATCATCTTTGTTGGTGGCTCTTCATCTTCAACTATATGGGCATGGTGCCTTCTGTTTCTCTTCTTGTATTCTTCTCTTCTAGCTAGACAGTTCTTAGCAATATGTCCCATTTTGTCACAATGGTAACATTGGTAGGATGAGAAATCCTTTTCTCTTCTTTGACCTTTCTGAAACTTCTGGAATCTCCTTGGAGGGTGAGATTCTTTATGGATGAATTTATTTGGGGAGTGACACTCCTTATGTTGATGAGTTTCCTTCTGGAAGTGGGACCTCTTCCTTCCTCCTTTAGTATAAGCAAGTAGGGTTTGATCTTCATCTCTTGATAATACTGCTTCTCGGTTAGTTACTCTTGCTTCTTCTTGAATACATACTTCCCACAGTCTGACAAAATGTAGTTCCTCCTTTCTGGCACAAATGGTTTGGATGACCGCATCCCAAGGTCTTGTGAGACCATTAAGAGCTGTCATTATGAGTTCGTCTTCATCTAGAGTATCACCAATTGCTTCTAGCTGTTCGTTGAATTATGATGAACTGTTTCTCCTTTCTACATCATTGTACTTTTGAGTTGAGTTCTTAGATTCATCTTCCAGTTGATGTTCTTTCCTTCATACATTTTGGTTAGGGCATCAAACATTTCTTTTGGAGTTTTCTTTGAAGCCACTTGAGGAATCAAGTGATCTTTAATAAAGTTTGCAATGATTCTTTTGGCCCTAACCGGGTCCTTTTCGTGTTTTGCTTTAGCTGTAGCATCGGTAGGTTCTGGTACATCTTCTTTAATGAATCTTGCTAGGTCATTCTCTTCAAGAATGAGTGCAATCCTATACTTCCAGGCAAAACAGTTATCCACACCTTCTAGCTGGTCAACAAGCTTAGTGCTTGCAGACATCTTGACTTGGAGTTGGGAAAATGACCAAAAATTGAAAATGCTCAAAATTTAAATCTGAACTTACCAAGAGGTGCACTTGGTTGAGGTGAGTAACCTGGTGCAGTCAGATTTCAGAAAATCCAAATTTTGCCTCTTCAAACTAGGCCTGCGGAATTCGGGACTGATACTTTTGGTACTAGTTCTAGTTTCCTGGTACTAGTGAAAACTAGGGTTTCACTTTTCGGGAGTTTTGTTCACTGAAAAAGTGTGCTGAGGATGCCAAAGAGTTCGCTAGGATAGGGCACACTTCCTTGATGAGTTTTAGGCTGAAATTCCTTTTCAATAGAAAACCCTAATTTTCTTATACGACAACAATGACGTTTTTGCTTATCCAATGAAAGGTGTTCTCTTCAGCTTAGCTCTGATACCATGTTAAGTTTTGAGCTATTATTAGGTTTCTTTTCAATTTACTAGATAACAATAGTATAGGTAGGATTATTGAGAGAAACACAATCGCAAGATACACAACATTTATCCTAGGAAACCCTCATGGGAGAGAAAACCCAACAAAAACTTCCTCAATATAGATAGCCAATACAATGCCAAGACAATAAACCAAAACACTAGAGAATATCCAACACTGAGCAATGCGCCTCTCTGTTCCTTCTTCTCTGAACTGCAGCTACCAAACTTGTGCACTTGATGAGTGAATGAGTGAGTGAGATAATGAGGCGCTAGCCTCCTTTATTTATATTAGCTGGCAGGCGTTGGAAAGGTGTCTCTTCACTGGGAAGGGTCCACTTCTCTTCTTAGTGGTTAAAACCACTTTAATTAGGCCCGGGGGCCGACTTCTTAATTTGCATAATATAATTAGGGTGTGACCAATCCACAAAAGGGGATTTGGTCAAGTACAAAGCTCGACATGATCAATCCACAAAAGGGGATTGATCTAATGAATAATAACTCAATAATAAATAGAATACTCTTTGCAGTTACAATATTTCAACACTACCTAATGCTTCTCCCTTGGCTCCACCATGAATTGACTCAAGGTGTTCATTGTAAAACATATATGTGGCCTAGTGTCGACTAATTACATCAAGGAACCTATTAGCTTCTTGAACAACATGAGATCCGTAAATTTAAATTTGACATTGTCTCCTTTTTCAGATTAGTGATCATGGGTGTGGCCATAGGTTTTCAATCCTCCATCCAAAATCTCTTCAAAATCTCAACTGCATACATACTCTACCCAAGGAAAATCTCCCATGGTCTCTGCCAAACCTCCAAACCCAAAAAGTAATGCATCATGTCGATGTCCTTCATCTCGAACTCGGTTGACATGTCTGCTTTCTACTCTGCAATGAGCTTCTTTGCACTTGTAAAAAACAAGTAATCTACATACAACACTAAAATGAAGAGATTAGTCTCAACATATATGTAATATAAGTTAGAATTTGTTTCGCTTTTGGTGAAGCCCATACTCCGCAGATATCCATCGATCCTGGAATACCATGCTCTCGGTGCCTTCTTGAGTCCATACAAAGCTTTCTTAAGCCTGCACACATGGGAATCCTTCCCATTTTCCTCAAAGCCCTGAGGTTACTCTATGTACACTTCTTCCTCAATGATCCCATTGAGGAAATCTATCTTCACATCCAGCTGATGTATCCTCCATCTCATAAATGAAACCAAGGACATAACTGCTCTAATGAAAGTGTACCTAGCAGTTGGAGCAAATGTACCCTTGTAATCCACTCCCTCTCTCTAGGAGAATCCTCTCGCCACAAACCTCGTTTTGAACTTCTCAATGCTACCATCTGCTACATGCTTGAACTTGTAGAGACACCTAGAACTCATAATTGACTCCCCCTCTAGTCTTGGCACTATGTCCCAAACATCATTCTTCATGATGGATGTGTACTCCTCCACGATGGCATCCCGCCATACTTGCTAGTTTGTTGTCTCTTGAAAGCTGGAAAGCTCAAAATCTAGAATGATGCTCATCAATGCCATGTAATCTGGAAACTTCTTCGAAGGTCTTCTCTCTCTAAATGTGCTCCTAGGAGTCTCAACATGCTCCTAAGCATCCCTCAATGTTTGAGTGAACCATTGAGGTCTCCTCATTGAAGTGGAAGGGGCTATTGTCTGGCCCTCTTCACTTGAAGGTTGTTGTACTGCCTTAGAAATCACTTATGACCTAGGCTCAACATCCATGCTCATTATTGTCTTCCTCTGCTCTGGAATAAAAGCATTGTAAGCCTTTGAAGTCTCGTTATAACCCACAAATAAACCCTTCTTGTTGGAGGGATCCAACTTGGTCCTCTTCTCTATCAGTACATGGATATAAGCTAAACAACCAAAGATGAAAAAATTACTGACCTTTGGCGTCACAACAGTGAATGCCTCCTTTGGTGTCTTGTCCTCCAAGATCTTGTGAGCACACCGATTATGGATGTAGACTATTGTGTTACATGCCTTTGCCTAAAGAAATATCGGCATGTCCTGGTCATGTATCATGGACTTAGAATCCCCTATGATGGATCGATTTTTCCCCTATGCAACCCCATCTGTTGCGGGTTGTATAGAAGTATCATCTCCCTCTTGTCTCCTTCCTCTGTGCAAAAACCCTCTAACTCCTTGGAGGTATACCCTCCCCCATTGTCCTATCTCAAGATCTTGATCTTCTTCCATGTCTGATTTTCAACTAGAGATTTGAACTCCTAGAACCTACTAAAGATGTCATCCTTGGTCTTTAAGAAGTAGATCCAAGTCTTGCGAGAGAAATCATCAATAAAGGAAACATAATACATGCTTACTGTTATTGATTCTACTGACATCAATCCACAAGCATCCAAATGTACTAGGCCTAAAATCCCCTTAGACCTATGCTCGTTGCTTGGGAAAGTAGCTTTGGCATGCTTGCCAAGCATGCACCCTTTGCATACAACATGTTGCTCAATATTGAACTATGGAAGACATGTGTCTATCTCCCTCAAAATAGGCAACACCATGTGTTGTAGGTACCCCATCCTATTGTGCCACAATTCACACAAGCTATACAATTAACCTTCTCTAAGCCCTATTACTTGAGCTCTATTTGGGCTAGATACCTTTAGTCTGATGAGGACTTATTGGTTCTTGAGCTCCACTGCAAATCCCTTATACTCCATAACCGAATCTGAAAGAAAGTTTCTATTGAGGCCTAGTACAAACAAGACATTGTCAAAATCTGAAGAATTACCTTATTCAAGTTGAACGAGAATAGTACCAACTCTTTCTACTAGGTACTTGACATCATTGCCAAGCTCAACCTGTATTCTTGAGTTGTGCTTCTTCAAACTAGAAAATAATTGTCGAGCTGATGTCATATGTCGAGATGTCCCATTGTCCACATACTACACATTCCTTAGAACTGTGCTGGTAGAAAGGCAAGATACTAATGAAAAATTCTTCTCGAACTTAGCAAGAAATTCATTCATCTTAGTTTCTACGGAGATTGCTACCTTCTTCTTCTGCTGCTTCCCTTTACCCTTTTTCTTCTTTGGACACTATGATGCGTAATGACTGTGCTTATGAAAAATGAAGCACTTGATTTTATTGAAGTCCTTCATTCTTGGTTGTGAGGTTGACTCCTCACTCTTACCCTTACCTTGTTGAGTCCTTTACCTTTGCCCTTATTTGACTGACCAAATAGAGCTATGTTCTCATCACCACCCTTCCTGCTAGCCTTTGACTCCATTCGAGTCTCCTCTTGGATACAATCATCCCATAGCCTCTCAAAGATACGAAGGTTCTTTCGAGCACAAATATCTTTGACAAATGGTTCCCATGAAGTTGGGAATCCATTCAATGCTATGTTCAATATCTCTTCATCCGCAACCTTCTCCCCAACTACTGCAAGATGATTACGAACCTTTGAGACCTTCATAAGGTAACTGATGACTGAGTCTGATCTCGTCATCTCTATGGATATGAGTTTGTTCTACAAGATCATCTTCCTTTTTATGTTCTCACTTTGGTAGAGACTTACCAGGGCATCAAACACTTCATTTGTTATCTTCTTCTGGGATATATGAGGGATCAGATAATTCTTTATGGAATCCATGATTATTCGCTTGGCCTTCACTTCCTTCTTGTGAGCTTCCAAATGTTGTGGATCTGTAGGCGAAGGCACAACGTTCTTGACAATATCCCAGAGATCATTCTCTTCTAGTAAGAGTGTAACCCTCACCTTCCATGATAAGAAATTCGAGGCACCATCTGATCTTCCCTCAAATATGAGGCTAGTCGATGCCATCTCTGAAATTTACTGCACAAACTCCCAAATCTAAAAATTAGTTTAGAAACCCTCTAACTGCTGGTCCTTTTCGATAGTTGATTTACCACTACAGATCCTTGAGAATCTCAATCAAAGAAATTAGATCTGATACCATGTAAAAATTCCAAGCCTGGGTGACTAACATCCATATGATCTCAATTAAACAAGTAAATTGTTGAATTTAATTAATGCAGAAATTAAATTCTCCATAGAATCAATCACATAATAGTTGGAAATCAAATAGTGGAAGCATAAAACAGTTTCACACATACACATGTAATCTCTCCAAAATCAATTTTCATTCCTTTAAAAAAATTACAAGGAAACCTCCATAGTCTATTAAAAAACTAGTAGCTGCACGGTCAACAAAACACCCTGAAACTACGTTGTACGACCTGCTAGAAAAAACATAAAATTGTTGTATGGCTTGTACGGTATGCCCATACGATTGTATGGATATGTCTATATGGATCTGTACGACTATATAGATTTATCTGCACGAACCTGCTCCTATACGACTACCTCTCTCTCTCTCTCTCTCTCTCTCTCTCTCTCTCTCCTAGTTGCTCAACTTGCTCAATTGTTCCACTGTGTCTAAACAATCTATCTTGACCTATCTTTATAATTTTAGCTAAAACCAAAACCGTAATTTATTTTTGAGATTACTTGTAGTCTAAATCGTGCATGCATGAAATACACTTTTAGAGTCAACAACTAAATATAAGTCTTTTCACTTTTTTTTACTATAGTGAATTACAAAATAGAATTACTTTTCGAAAATAGAAATGATGTTGAACTACTTCTCGCACGTTCACACTAAACTTGTGCGAAAGTTCCTGCCCAAGCTATATTTCTCAACATATCTTTGATATCCAGTTTGTTAGATACATCAAGATCTTCTAAAGAGTTAGCAATCTCTAATCCATTTAGTCCCTAGTTTCAAAATCTTAAATATCCCTCCAAAAGAATATGCCTTTCCTACTTAACCTGTGCACCTAAAATCTGAGATACTCGACAATACATTGGAAACCAACTCTAGATAGGGTGCCATGCCAAGTCCCATCCTGCATAGCTACCAGAGATGTTCCACTTGACTAGAGGGGAAACACATTTCTAGGCCTTCCACATACTCCAACAAAATTACAAATAAAGGATCCAAAAACATTAAAGAGACATAGGGAAGAGATGATATCACATAATCGAATGTACCTCATACCTTAAGTGAATCTTGAGTAGTCTGGAATCGATATAACAATAGGGTTTTCCATGGAGTAGAACCTTCAAGGCACCAAACCATCCATTTCCCTTCCAAAATAAGATCTTGAGTCTCAACATCAATAAATCCTAGACCACCCTCCTCCTTAGGCATACTACACACCCCCTAAGGAACCATGGGAAGTCATTGCTGACCATTGTACTTGGACCATAGAAACAACTAAAGGACCTTCTTCAATTTCTTGAATTGGGCCCTACTCGAAAGCCTACATGGAATGTAATAAATTTGAGAGTCTTGTAGGATTCATTAAACAACGACGAGTTTTCCTGCAAAGGGAAGATCTTTATACTGCCATATGAAATTTTTTCCCTGAAGCACATGAAGGTAATAGTCCCACATATCCACCATTGAAGACTTGTACCAAATGGAATCCCAAGGTACCAAACAATCACCTCAAGCTTGACCCAATTGCATAGAGTGGGGATCCAAGCTGGGAGGTCATCAAGCCCGACCAACCAATAATTATTTTTTCACTCGTTGACCACTGCCCCAAAAGCACTACAAAAGGCATCCAAGCATTCCCTAGTAGCCTCTACCAATATTTGTTCTAATTGAACCAAGATAAGAGAATCATCAACAAAATGTTTATTAACCATTTAAGACCGAACTGACAGAGAAATACCTTGGATCTTCCTTGCATCTGAGCTAATTCCAACAAATAACTTAGGGCATCAACAACTAGGATGTACAAATAAGGGGCAAGAGGACACCCTTCCTGACTGAATGATGTAGTTGAATGTGGTTAGTGAAGGTGTTGTTCACATAAACAAAGGTCGAGGCATTAGAGAGAGAGAATATTCACCTTGGCAACATAGTTGGAACCAAATCCAAGGCACTAAAGCATCTTCGTAATAAAGGACAAATTGACTCGATGATATGCATTGTCAAAATCAATTTTTGAGAAACAAAGAGTCCTAACTAATCTGTAGCCCATTCCATAACCTTCCATGCATAAATCATAGTTTTCAAGGATGAACCTACCAAGAGTCAAGGTGTTATTCACAGAGACAAAGGCTAAGGTATTAGAGAAGAGAGTATTCATTGTGGCAACAAAGTTGGAACCAAATCCAAGGCACTAAAGCATCTCCTTAATAAAGGACCAATCTACCCAATCATATGTCTTGTCAAAATTAGTTAAGGGAAACATAGAGCGTTGCTAGTGTCCAACCCATTCTATAGCCTCCCATGCAAAAATCACAGTGCCAAGGATGAATGTTATGAACCAAATGCTTTAAATATCACAATAAACCAGAAGTACACATCATGTACACCAAATGTGAATGTGGAGCACAAATGAAATATAGATAAGAGAGATGAGTTACACTATGACTATTTCAAGAATAGAAGAACCTCCTCCATATACCCCAATACATTCATACATTTGAATCACATGTCCTCAATAATGACTACATGATCTCTATATATGCCTATTTACACATTGCACATGCGACCCCTTTATTGTTAGGCCGACCACTATTACATATACATTTACCCATTACATGTACATTTAACCCCATATATGCCCCCTTGGGGTCATATCATATATGTTTAACCCCATATATGGCCCCTTTTGGGGTCATACCATAATATTGTTGAGTTTTATAAAAAAATTCAAATCTGATAATTATTGCCTTATGATTTGTCAACATAATATTTAATCCACTGTTATCATAGAATAATTACACATTGAAAAATCTCAAAAAAAAAACTATAGATCTAAAACCATAGAATCATAGAGATCTAGCCATGCACAATAGACACAAAGATTTATCCTAGGAAACCCAATCTTTGGAGAAAACCCAACAACCTTTCTCTAGAAGAATTAATCCAATATACAAGTCTTACATCAGAAAAATAAAACCCTCACACTTGGAAAAGTGCGCCTTAGCACCAGAAACAAGATGCACAAGATAGTGTATTCAATAGATGAACTAGAACAAAAAACAAAAATTCTCTTGCTATAATTTCGTCCTCCTCCTTGACCAACAAACTTCTTGAGAGATAAGTGAATGTGAGTAACATTAAATAAGAAGGCGTCACCCTTATTTATAATGGTTAGTTGACTCTTCTTTTACTAGTAGGGCCGACTTCTCTTCTTGAATATTCAATTTTCCTTATTATTTTCCTGTGGGGCCGACTTTTCTTCTATGGTATTTTATTTGTTCCTAGGCTTCTTCAATGATGTAGAAGGGGTCTTCTTGTATTTCTTGTGTAGAATGATTGCCTGAAGTTGCAAAACTTCAACACTCCCTCTCAACGAGGGAATCATTCTCCATACTTGAATTTCTTCTATCATAGAAAGGTTTTCCTCATAAGCCATGTTGATGTGCCATCTCCGCACATGCATTTCGTCCCGAAATATGCATGTGATAGCATCTCGAGTCCATCCACTCCTCGTCAAGAGAAGGATTACACCTGGGCCATTCACCACTAGCAAATCCCCATGGATGAGTGAATCATTTACCCTTGGTCATATCAGAACTAGCATAGCCCCATGCATGGCCAATCTGGGATAATGTCTGCCTGATGCTATTGCCTGGAGAACATCAACATACTTGGGCCATTCACTACTAGCAGAGCCCCGTGAGTGAATGAATCATTCTCCCTTGGTCATATCAGCACTAACATAGCCCCTTGCATGACCAATTCGAGAGAATGTTTGCCTGATGTTGAAACATCAACACTCGCTCTCAACAAGGGAGACATTCTCCATCACACCAAGCTTGTCTCGAAACTATACAAACTTTTCTTGAGACAGAGGCTTGGTGAGAATGTCAACAATCTGCTCATCTGCGGATAAGTACTGGAGTGCCATTGCTCTCTTCTGGAACATGTCACAGATGAAGTGATATTTAATCTCAATGTTCTTCAACCTGTCATGAAATATTGGATTCTCTAAAAGATTAACACAACTTTGATTATCACAATGTATAACGGTCGTCTCTAGCTCACGATCAAATAGTCCTGCAAGAAGCTTCAGAAGCCATACTGCTTCACGACTTGCGACACTGGTTGCGACATACTCCACTTCTGTTGTACTGAGTGCTACAAAATCATGCTTCCGACTAATCTAGGATATCCTAGTTGATCCCAAGTTGAAGCAACACCCCGAGGTGCTCTTTGTAATGTCCCTTTCCAATTAGGAGCTCCAGAGAGGAGGCTTAATGGTCTAAACTGCTCGGTTAGACTATAGCCAGGGCCGGAAAAGGGGTAAACAGGGTTACTAGAGGTCACTCCAGTCAAAGGTGTTATGTTCGGAAAGTGACATTGAGCTAAAAATGGTTAAAAGTGCTTTTAAGTTATCATGAGCTAAAAATAGAACAGATGAGCTAAAATTAAAAGTCAACAGTGAATTAGGGTTTCAATAGTGAATTGGGGTTTTGGAAAGCTATAAGAGAAGACTCAGCGACCTAATTCATTATTATGCAGATTATGATTTGTCATTGAGGAGAGAGGCACATCTCAAGAGAGATAGTTCAGTGTATTCCAGGAGGAAGACACCAGTTGGCTGATTTCGGTGTTGAGAGACACACCCTAGTCACTGGGAAGATCACACAGGTCTTCCATCGTTCTTCAGCAACAGTTACGCAGGGTCTAGCAGCAAGGGCACACTTATCCAAGGTGAGGGTGTAGCTCTTGAGGAGGTTAAGTGGTTCTACTTGTCCCATCCAGGAGGAGCTCAAAGATTCCCCTCCGACCCATTTGAGAGGAAGGCAAGGCACATATTTTTCCTGGTTCCCTGTCGGATTCCGACGGAGGAATCATCTGGGGCGCATTTTCAAGACTTGGAAGTGCGACACTTTTGACGGACACATTCGGGGTTCCTGAGCGAGCATCATGTTAGATTCAGGGAAACCCTTCCGACCCATTTCCTAGTAGACCAAGGTGATCATTTTGAGATACATCTCGGTCGATTCCGACGGTGGAATCACTAGGACGCATTTTTCCAGTGAGAGAGGGGCGCATTCCCCTAGGGGGATCCATCTGGGGTCTAGACCCACCAGCAGAGGGGCCGGTCAGTTACCAGGCCTATGAGCTAGAGCAGGGTGCACCGTTTGGGACAATTTCCAGGTCATTCTGAGAGGTATAGCCGCCAGAGCGAACTTTCCAGAGTTCCAATAGTTATCGTACGAGTTGCCATGGTTCTAGCTCATCCATTGATCCCGCAGTGCTCATCTATTATCAGGTATTATCATTTAGTTTTCTTATTGTATTCCGGCTAAGATCCTTTGGTCTTTTGGTCTAGCCGAGTGATTCATTCTATTTAGCCGCATTCGGCCTTTGTACTCCGCAGAGATATCATAATATAAACTTTGCAGTACTTTGTCGCAATTGTTATTTGTATGATCATTTATATGTTGTAAACGATTAATCCTACACACACATTAGCAACGTTTCCTAGACTAGCCAAGTCAGGAACATTACAGTGGTATCAGAGCTTTAGTTATGCCTGCCTGTGACTAAAGACGATGAATGTAGCAGAAGACCTAGAGGGTCGTGAACACGTAGGTGACGGATATGTCACTTACAACAGGCGTAGGGAAAGAAGGTCTAGTCTTGACTTTCCTCCTTTTCCTCTTAGCTTAGCTCAGAGGAAGATGAAGAGGCACACAGAGAAGCACAAAGAAGGGCAGAGCGTGAGGTTGAGCGTGAGGCAGAGAGGATGCTAGGAGATAGATATGAGCGACCAGAGGGCAGTGGCAAGGCCCCCATGGAATCGGAGACAACTTTCATGCAGGTTATTAGCGATATGTTAGCTAGTCAGCGGATCATGTCTCAGTCCTTAGCACTGGTGGTTGATAGATTGGCTAGAGTGGGCACCCCAGACACACAAGCCCCACATGCAGCACAGGGGAACTCAGGAGCAGGGAGTAGACCCCAGTCACCCACTCGCACATACACCTCTGTGAGTAGGATTCCTAGACCTTTGTTTCCCAGTTTCCAGAGGGCACCCCCGGTAGTAGCACAGAGGCCGCCCACTCATGCAGAGGACATAGCAAAATATCAGAGGGAGTACGCAGCATTGGGTCATGACTTCCATCAGGACATGACCCTAGTCGAGCACTGTGGACTCAGACTCATGAACCGCCCCAGAGAGCCACAAAGAGGAGGACCACAACAACAGTATGGGCATAACATGGATTTCATCCGAAAAGTTGATAAACTCACCATACCTTCTTTCGACGGATCGTCCAAATGCACCGCCAAAGCTTGGGTACAAAAGCTAGACACATACTACAAGCTCAATCAGATGACCGAGATAGAGGCCATCAGTTTCACGACCTTACACTTGGAGGGTGCGGCACACGAGTGGTGGTATCATGGATTGGTGACATTGGGTCACAGTCGCATCACCTCCTATAGGGAGTTCATAGAGAGGCTCATGGACATGTTTGACAAGAGGGATCCCGAGATCCACTTCAGGGATCTAGCCCAGTTGAGACAAACTGGCACAGCAGAGGCGTTCATCACACAACTTCAACGGGTAGCCGTGGCAGTGACAGATATATCAGAGCCCAGGCTGATCATGCTATTCACAGAGGGACTCACAGAGCCTTTGAGAGGATGGGTGAAGGCATACATGCCTCCCACCTTGCAGGATGCCATCCTTCGCACTTGAGATTTGGCAGACTCAGTGACAAAGACTAAAAAATTTTCCAAACCCTTCGTACCCCAGAAGGATCGAGACAGGAAGCCATTCTAGAGAGAATGGAAGGGCAAGGAGAAGTTGGATGATGAGACTAGGCGAGAGCTTATGAGGAAGAAGCTTTGCTTCAACTGCAGAGACCCTTGGGTCCCAGGCCACAGGTGTATGGGCAAGGGAGAGATTCATTATATTTAGGTGGCAGCAGACAGTGTGGACAGTGAGGAGGAGGAGCAGGACAGTGGATCCACTAGCTCAAAGGAGGAGTCAACACAGGCAGAGGAGCAGCCTCCCCGTAGACCACCAACACCGACAGGAGCCAATCCTCCAGTAGTCCCACAACCGCCTGAGCAGGCTAACAGGAGGAAACTAGCAAAGGGAGGAGTCATAGTGACCCTTTCTGGTGTTCCCAGGTATGATACCCTCCGGATCAGAGGGACTATTCAGGGGCAATGGACAATCGCCCTGATAAATGGTGGGGGCACCCACAACTTCATCAACGCTTCACTAGTATCGAGACGGGCACTTCAGACAGAGGTGTTTGAGGGGTTTGATGTTGCAGTAGAAGATGGCCACACAGTGGAGTGTCTAGACAGAGTTCTAGACTTGGAGGTAAAGTTAGGCAACTACACAGTGAGAGACAGATTTTATGTGGTTGACCTATTTGACACAGATATGGTGTTGGGAGTCTAGTGGATGATTACCTTGGGAAAAATCACTACCAATTACCAAACCTTGGAGATGGGATTCAGAGACCATGACGGGAAGAGGGTTGTTCTAAGAGGTATGTCGACAGGAGCACCCAAGACAGTTTCAGCCAAGAGGATGGAGAGGATATTCAGACATGGGGATGTAGCATATGCCGTAGAGTGTTTGATCACTACGCGGAAGGATTTAGAGGGTTGACAACAGTATCATACAGAGATCAAGAATTTGTTGGGACGACATCAACAGGTTTTTGAGTCGATTCCACCAGGGAGACCACCTGACAGGGGGTTTGAGCACACCATTGAGTTGGAAGAGGGGGCCAAACCGATGATCACCCCCCCTATTGTCATCCTAGGAGGTTCAAGGATGAGATAGAGAAGGCGATCAAGGAATTGCTAGCGATGGGACACATCAGACCTAGCAACAACCCATTTGCTTCTTCAGTTGTCTTAATTCTGAAGAAGGATGGCACCATGAGGATGTGCATTGATTACCGAGCCTTGAGTAAGAAAACCATCAAGAACCGATATCCTATCCCACGCATTGACGAGTTAATGGATGAACTGCATGGGGCAGTTTTCTTCTCAAAGATTGATCTACGCTCTGGGTATCACCAGATCAACATCCGAGAGAAACACATAGAAAAGACGACATTTCGATGTCACTTTGGACATTTCGAGTTCCTGGTTATGCCATTTGGTCTAACCAATGCACCTGCTACGTTTCAGTCTTGCATGAACCACATATTCAGGGATCAGTTGAGGAAATCAGTCTTGGTTTTCTTCGACGACATCTTGGTCTACAGCAAGACATGGAAGGAGCATATGAGGCACTTGGATGATGTATTGAGCATCATGAAGGCATAGTCATTATATGCCAAAGAGTCCAAGTGTGAGTTCGGTATCACAGAGTTGCTTTACTTAGGCCATATCATCAGTGCACAAGGGGTACAGGTGCACCAGGAAAAGATCAGGGCCATTCTGGACTGGCCAACGCCCAGGAACGTAACAGAGTTGAGGAGTTTCTTCAGGCTGTGCAGCTATTATAGGTGGTTTGTCCGGGGTTTTTCTCAGCTTGGAGCACCGTTGATAGATCTTACCAAGCATGGGGCTTTCATCTGGACTGAGGAATCACGAAAATCCTTTGATCACATGAAGGAAGTCATGAGCACTTGTCCAATGTTGGCATTACTAGACTTCACCTTGCCATTTGTACTAGAGTGTGATGCATCCGATGAGGGTATCATGGCAGTTTTGATGCAGGGAGAACATCCCATTGTATTCGAGAGCAGGAAGCTCAGTCAACCCGAGAGGTTGTACTCCATTTATGACAAGCAGATGTTGGCAATCATGCGAGCCTTGACCAAATTCAGACAATATTTGGTGGGCAACAAATTCGTGGTCAAGACAGATCACAACAGCTTGAAGTATTTCCTTGAGCAAAAGGACCTCAGTGAGCGCCTACAGAAATGGGTGACGAAGGTACAAGCATTCGACTTCGACATAGAGTATGTCAAGGGGAAGAAGAACATTGTGGCTGATGCACTACCGAGGAGACCTGTGACCTGTTCTTTGATGGAGATTTCAGCAGATTGGAAATCCCACTTGTTAGTGGAATATTCCAAGAACAAGTTCGCTTGTGAGGTGATGGATGGACAAATACAGGATGACAGGTATAGGGTCATTGACGATGTCATATTCTATAAGGATAGAGTCTACTTGGTGCCAGATTCGGGGCTCAAGAAGAAGATCCTCACAACAGTTCATGATTCACCACTAGCAGGCCATCAGGGGTTTTTCAAAACCTATAGACAGATCAGGGAGAGGTTCTCATGGAAGGGCCTCAAACAGGACGTTATGAGACATGTCAATGAGTGTGTGACTTGCCAGTAGAACAAGTCAGAGCATTCTCTTCCAGTAGGGCTACTTCAACCACTCCCCATTCCAGAGCAGAAATGGGAGAGTATATCGATGGACTTCATCATAGGCCTACCCAAGGTCCATGGTAAGGACTGTATCTATGTAGTGGTTGACAGATTGACCAAGTTTGCTCACTTCTATGCCATATCGACATAGTACAACACAGTTCAGGTAGCCGAGCTATTCTTCAAGGAGGTCTTCAGACTTCATGGGTTGCCAAGGAACATCGTTAGTGACAGGGATAGTCGATTCATTGGGACATTCTGGAGAGAGTTGTTTTAGTTGGTGGGAACAGACCTGAAACCAAGCACCAACTATCACCCTCAGACAGATGGGCAGATCGAGATTGTCAACAAGTGGGTTGAAGGATATTTGAGGAACTATGTAGGTGGACAACATAGAACATGGGTAAAGTGGCTACATCTAGGAGAGCATTTCTACAACACCACTTTCCACATGTCCATTGGTATGACACCCTTTCGAGCATTGTACGGATATGATGCTCCCACTTTGGTAGACTTGTTTTTTGGGGAGAGCAGAGCTCCCAAGGCCAAGGATTGGATCATAAAGAGTTAGGAGATTCTCAAGTTGCTGAAAGATAACCTACAGACGACACAAAACCGACAGAAGATGAGTGCGGACAGGCACAAGATAGAGCGTAGCTTTGAGGTTGGGGATTTGGTTTTCTTGAGACTCCAACCTTACAGACGGTCATCTCTGAAGAAGAGTGTGGCCGAGAAGCTCAAGCCCAGATTTTAGTGCCCTTACAGTATCATGTGCCGAGTAGGCAAGGTTGCTTATGAGCTAGAGCTTCCAGAGGGGAGCAAGATTCATAATGTGTTCCACGTATCTTGCCTCAAAAAAGCAGTGGGACAATTCATTAGCACTTCAGAGGAGCTTCCCCCATTGGATGAGGAGGGACAGTTGGAGTTGGTTCCGGAGGAGGTTTTGGAGTTTCGGGAGTGGAAACTGAGGAGTAGGGTCATCAGAGAGTGCTTGATCAGATGGAGAGGGATTCCAGTAGAGGACGCTACTTGGGAAAGCAAGTAGGTGTTGCAGCACCCTGGACTGGTATTGCTTGAGGACAAGCAATTTGGGGAAGGGAGGACTGTAATGTCCCTTTCCAATTAGGAGCTCCAGAGAGGAGGCTTAATGGTCTAAACCGCCCCGTTAGACTATAGCTAGGGCCAGAAAAGGGGTAAACATGGTTACTAGAGGTCACTCCTGTCAAAGGTGTTATGCTCGGAAAGTGACATTGAGCTAAAAATGGTTAAAAGCGCTTTTAAGTCATTATGAGCTAAAAATAGAACATATGAGCTAAAATTAGAAGTCAACAGTGAATTAGGGTTTCA